>JWZX01003226.1:0-49406 GCA_001275005.1 Chrysochromulina tobinii | reverse complement strand
GGCACCTGAAGCTGTCCAAATTCCAGGCGCCTCTTTGGCGATCGACTTTGGGAGTGACGTGGGCGTTCGCGCGGGCGAGATGCACGTGCTCTCAGAAGCACCTTCGCATATTTCATCATCCTCTCTGGCGCCTACCCCATCGCACATGCCCGTGCCGACACCCCACCGTCTCAAAGGACGGCTCCGCTCCCCTCGGAATGTTATCGCGGGATCGAGGATCGATTGGATATATCCTGGTCATGCGTCATGGCGGGTCGCGTTCTTGGTGCGTTTCTTCGGTTTCGACATGTTCGCCGCAGCGCGCGCGTATCAAATCTCTGGTCGAAATGTGTGTCAAGGTAACCTTACTTTGGTTGGTATCCTTACAAGTGCGCGAATGATCAGGCCGTGTGCCAATGCTGGCGTACAGTAAGCGTCGGCTGCTCATCAGGGGTATCATCAGCAGCCGCTGCAGTCGGCACATTCCTCGTGGCCGCAATCCGCCGCGAGACGCGCCGTGGCCGCCTGCTCAGAAGGTAGACGTGCGGTGGCGGTGGCGCATTTGCTTGCGCATCAGCGCTGGCCTCCTCGTCATCCACGCAAATCGAATGAATGTCCAGGCTCCAGCTGAACACCTCACTATGCGGCGTCTCTGCCGAGCGCAATCCATCAAGGACCACGTCGAGCAACCAGGCGAGCCCGTCCTCTGGCGCCCGCCACGACACGATGACAGCCTTCGCCGCCGGACGAAGCACGGCGCCGACGACCCCGTAGAGTGCACGCACGCGTTGAGCGCCTCGCCGCGTGTCGCACAGCATCCCATCGGTTGTCGACTTGTCGATGCTCGCGTCGTATGCGCTGCGGTTCTCGTCGAGCCACCCAGCTGGCGGCTGGGTCAGATCCGCGCAAAGCAACGCAGCTCGGCGCGCACTCGCTTCCCCGCGGCGGATGCGTGCGCGCTGCTCATCGGTCAATGCTTGGATTGCACCAGGCGCAATGTCGACCGCCAAGGCGCGGGCGTTTTCGCCATGGATCGAGTCGCGCAGCAAGTCAAATACAAGGGGCGAGTTGCCACAGCCAACATCGAGGACCGCTGCGTCGCACGGAAGCATCTTGGAGAGCAGCGGACCGAGCTGCGCGGCCGCGATTAACCACTCGCTCGTCTCATCGTCCGTGGCTTGACGCTTCGCGTAGCGCTCTATCCAGTATTCGTCAGAGCCATAGGCGCGCTTCATAATAGGTGCTTAAGTGCGGTATGGACGCACAATTTTGTTGCTGATCGAGCGAGGTCGCTGCACGTCGCGACGTCGAGCTCCGCCCCTCCCTGTGGGTGGTGCAGCGCGTCGGTTTCCACACAGAGCACACCCGCGTCTCCCAAAACAGGACTTCACAGACTCCACAGTGTGAATGTGTGAGCCTCGCGGGTTCGGAGTTGTGAAATCAGATGGGACAGTCTTAACAGACGCCTGCACCGTGCATCGTTTGATCCAAAGGGGTACAGGGGGACGGTATTCTTTCTGGATTCACACAGACGACAGACACAGTCACACTATCCCCACCACCTGATTTTGAACTCAGTGATTGACCAAAAGTGGCGGGTAGGACGGCGGAGGTATATATCTTTCTGGATCGGGTTCACAATTTCACACCTTTCACCTATCCGCCCACCACCTATCTTTTGAACCCTCGTGCGTGAGGTATCCGATACATGCCCAGTTGCCCACAGCCCCACACCCACAGGTCCGGCCCTGACCCCTGCCGTTCGGTTACTCGACCTGCTCCTTGACCTGCTCCTCGTCATCGCCGTGCTCGCGCTCCTCCTCGAGCGCCACCTGCGCGACGACGAGCGCCGCGTCTGGATTCCTGGAGGACCATACGAGCGGCGGCATGCCCGCCTCCAGGCGCGCATACTGCACCGCTGCCTGCTCGACCGTTGCAAAGCGACCCGCGTACGCGCCATCAAAGCTCACGACGAATGGGCGCAGCTTCTTGAAGCCGCAGTGCCACCAGTCCTCAGCCACCCCGAGGTACCCGGTGCCCGTGTAACCATCGGTGATGCGGCGCGGGTCGAGGTGCAGCGGCATGCCTCCAGTCTCCAGGAGGACGTCCGGGCCGCTCTTGGGCGGAGGACGCGTGCGGAGGCGACTTCGGCCCTCATCGGCGCCCTCGGCACCCGAAGGTCCTTCGGGCTTTGGGCGTTCCTTGGGCTCGATCCATGGGCTCACCTCCCGGCACGTCAGGTACGCCTTGGCATTGTCCGGCAGCGTCAGCGGATCCCGGCGCCCGTACTGGTCGCCTACGTAGCGAACGAGCAGGTGAGGACTTACACGGCGCTTCGTGAGCAGTACAGCCTTGAACTGCGCCCGCCCCCCACCGGGATGGGGGCCACTCGCAAGTACGAAATCGTTGAGCGCCACGCCGGGCGGCAGCAGCGGCTCGCCGTCCTCGTCAAAGTCCGGAGCGTTCTCTTCTACGGCCTCGGCCTCACCTGCTGCCGCCGCCGCCGCTGCCGCCGCCGCTGCCGCCGCTGCCGCCGCCGCCGCCTCGGCCTCCCGTACCTCCTTCAGCGTCTGGATGGGTGGCATGCGCGGTGGCGCCGTGAGCGGGGTGAAGTCGGGCACAGTGAGCTCGTCGGAGCGTTCGGCGCTCGACACGGCGCTCGCGCCCTCGCCTCCCTCTACCGCTTCGGCACCACGCGGCAAAAGCGCGGGAATCACTGCCTGATACGCCTCGCCGACACGAATGAACCTGTTTGCATACTCGCCCTGCAGCATCACACGTTGGAGCTGCTCCTGATAGGTCTTGCTGTTCCACTCAGGCCGCGACTCCTTTTCGGCCACGTACTGAGCGCCCGCCGCCTTCAAACTTGCGCGCGTTTGGTCCACCTTTTCAAGCGCCGCTGCTGCCGCCCGCCGCATGGGCCGCGCCCTTGCAGGCCCTGGTGCGGAAGGCTCGCCCTCATCCTCGTCCTCGTCTTCGTCCTCGTCGTCCTCGTCCTCGTCATCCTCGCTGCTGCTCACGTTCCGTGAACGCTGTCGTCGATGCTTGCCCGCTGTCGTACTCCCGCGTGGTCGGCCCCGTTGGCGACGCATGACCTCATTCTCGTACTCAGTGATCAGCGGCAGGCCCACATTCGCCTTGGGCTCCCAGCTTGGCTCATATTTCTCTCCGTTTGGGCCGTCAGCCCACTTCACGAGGTACTGGATGCCCTTCCTGTTGCGCTTGTCGAGGATCTCGAGCGCCTCATAATCCGTTTCATCGGGCTCTGCATGCTGCTGCTCCTCCTCATCGTCGTCTGACCTTTTGAGGCGAAACCCCGGCGGAAGTGAGGATAATACGCCTTGCTTTCCGGAAACGCGGCTCGTTCCACACCGCTCCTTGGCCGCCGATGGCGCGATCGCCGGTGGCTCCGCTTCGACTCTCGCGCGCTTCGGGTTCGACGGCAGTGAACCACTCGGCATTGACCTCTCGGCAGCCACGCACGCGGGGCAGGAGTGTACCGAAGATGATTGGACCAGCAATCAGGCAGAGAAACGATGCGTACTAGTGTGGCTCGAAGGGTTCGGAGTGAGTCCTCGAGGCTCGGTGTTCGAAATCCCCCGTTATCGTTAACAGATTGACCGCTGACGTTCACACTTGACTTGACTTGACTTGACTTGATTGACTTGTTCCTGCTCACGTCGCGGCGCGTCCCGCGGAGTGGTCATCAGCGGTGAAGGATGCCAGCGATCGAAGCAACGGCTGCAGAGCTGCGCACGCTCGGCGTCGATGTGGTATTCTTCTCGACACTCGAAGGCCAAACGGTCGCGGTTCAGCTTGATGCGAAGCAGGATGCGGCTAGGAAGGATGCGGTGCAACGGGGCGTGGACATGCGGATCGCCTCAGGAATCGGGCATGCGCGGCTGCCACGGGCCGTTTGCTCCCCTTTGGAGTTTATAAGTGTGCACCGCATCAGGCGGGGCATGGCCGAAAGGAGGTTCTTCGACGTTCTGCATGCGAAGATAGGCGCGCCGAAGATCGTGAGCGCGTCAGCCATGCTGATGAAGCGCGTCTGCAACCTGCGCGCTGCCGATGCCTGTGAACGAGCGATGTTCTGGCGCGAGCGCCAGCGGCGGCCGATTCATCGGGGGCAGTCGCCTCGCATTATGGACGACCGAGCAGTCAAGTCCCGCTACTTGTGCTCGATACGCCTCAGTGCCGCGTCACGGCGCGCGCGGCTATGGCGCGAGGTCGCCCGGTCGTCGCCACCAGACGCACCGGCCGCTGCGACCGCGCGTGCGACCGACAGTGCGACAGGCCTGAGTGCGGCCGAGCGGCGCGCCATCGAGCATACGGCGGAGCAGCGGCTGCGTGAGAACAATCTCGAGCGCTTCCTTGCGTTTGGCGACGGCGAGCAAGCTGCCGCGCGGGGCCTGGAGCTGGAGCTCGAGCCTCTTTCAGGCGAAGCGGTGTGGCAGGCGCGCGACGTGCTGAGCCGGGACGAGTGTGAGGCGGTACGGCTGGCCGCGTCGATCGCGGCGCGCGCGCGCGGTGGCTGGGACCGCACGCGTCATCGCAAATACCCCACCCAGGACCTTCCGCTGCGCTGCTTGCCCGCGCCCCTCCGTCAGCGTGTATGCGAGGCCCTCTTCCGCCGAGTGATCCGGCCGCTCGCGCCGACCTTTTGTGGGCCGGCCTTTTTGCCCGAGATGCTCGAGATGCGAGACGCCTTCGTCGTGCAGTACGATGCCGACGACCCGGCGGGCCAGCGCGCGCTCGCCATGCACACCGACGCCTCGCTCTTCTCAGTCAACGTACTGCTCTCCGACCCTGAGAGAGAGTTCATAGGCGGCGGCACCCTCTTCGACTTTGTGCGCAAGGGACTCAATGAGGAGGACGGGGCTGGCGCCGAGCCGGTCGCAGCCACGGAGGGCAGCTGGACTGTGCGGCCGGCACAGGGCACGGCGATCGTGCACAGCGGCCAGCTGCTGCATGGTGGCTTGCGCATCGAGCGCGGCAAGCGATACATCCTCGTCGGCTTCATCGAGGTGAGGCGTGAGACCCCATACGCCGTCGACGACAGCTGCGCGGCCGCCGCGGACGCCTTTGCCAAATTTGGGCATGCGGCTTGGACTCGAGAGGCGCTGGGGAGCGGCGAGTTGCTTGTGCGCCTGCATCCCCAATCTCCCGAGGTCGAGATCCACTTGGCGGCGCCGATGAGGATCGATCCCCAATCTCCCGAGGTCGAGATCCACTTGGCGGCGCCGATGAGGATCGATCCCCAATCTCCCGAGGTCGAGATCCACTCGGCGCCGCCGATGAGGATCGAGGCGGCCGCGGCGCCACCCTCCTCCTCTGCGGCGCACCATGGCCCGTGGATGCCACCATCGATGGCGCGCGCCAATAAGGGCGCCTCCGACTGGGCCGCCGAGCTGGGCGCGCGGATCCAGGGCAATTCGTTTGCTCCCTTCGTGCCGACGCGCACAGCGCAGGCCGCGCGTCTTGTCGCCCTTGGGGGCATCACTGCATCGGACGTGGTGTGCGACCTGGGCTGCGGCGACGCATCGCTGCTCTGTACCCTTGTGCGCCAAACGGGCTGCTCCGCCATCGGATGTGACGTCAACGGCGAACTGCTCGCTCGCGCACGAGCGCGCATTGCGGACGACGACGCGTGTGCGAGCCGCATCGTGCTCAGCTGCGCGTTGCTCGCTGACTTTATGCACAGCGCCGCCTTTGAGCCGACGACAGTGCTGCTCGTCTTCCTGGTCCCACAGCAGCTCGAGGCCCTTGCGCCCGACCTGCGCGCGGCCATCCTTCCCAGCGCAGGCCACCGGCGCTTGCTCTCCCTTCGCTATCCCATCCCCGGGCTCGTCGTGCGAGGCTCGATCGGTGATGAGGAAGGCTCCTCGAGCTCTGAGGATGAGGACGAGAGCTCGTCGTCCTCGCTTGCCCATACGACACGCATGGACGACGCGCCAGCATGGACGAGCTCGCCAGCATACTTTGGTCGCAGCTTTGGAGGCGCCTACCTGTACTGAGGTGTAACTGTGGTGCTCTCACACGCATACACACAAATCAGGTCTCGCCAGCACTGCGTGAACCCGGGCCGGGCTGTGGCGTGTGGGCGCAGAGTGGGAGCCGGGACGTTCACTAAAAAGCCGTACTACCCGTACTGTGTCTGCGGCGCGGCGCGTGCGTGCGTGCGTGCGTGCGTGCGTGCGTGCGTGCGTGCGTGCGTGCGTCGTGCGTGCGCGTGATGTGAGTCGTTCTTGTCTGATCGAGAGACGCGAGACGTCCGGTGATCCGGAGGTGTTCGCCGTGCCGTGGCTACCTTCCTCGGACCTCGCGGTCGCGCGTACGTGTGGTCGTGACTTCCGCTACGATAGAGCCGATCGGATTGGCACGGTCGGCCGGGCCTGCCGCGGCCGCATTCCCGATTCCGGCGCGGACGACCAGAGCGTACAGCGTTCCGTTCCGGAGAGCGTTCGTATTGGTGAATGGTGTAATATAAATATTGGCCGCGTTTGCGCCGGTGCGCGGTGGCTTTTGGTGGCTTTGCGTCCACACGCTCCCACTACCAGTAATGTGTGAATACTGCGAGCGCCGCCGCGCGTGTATACACGACACACCACTTCTACAACGCAACTTCATGCCGGCACGTGGTCGGAGCTCCGCTCGGAGACTGTTTCTCCAACGGACTGGAACTGCGACGACGGTCCGCATCGTCGGCGTCGCCGACGATCTACTCGCCAGAGCAAATCCTTCTTCAGAGCCCTCCCCATGGAGCCATGCGATCTCTCGACGTGCCTAGCTGATCTCATGCTGCCACCGCCTCCGCTCGGGCGTGTTGCGCAGTCAGCTGGCGCGTGAGCATGGAGACGGTGGCGAGCAGAGCGGCGCGCTCCTCCTCCGCCCGCTGCAGGCGCTCGTGCAGCCGCATGTGCTCCGCCGGCGCCGGCGCGCTGTTCTGGGTGCCTTCGACAGCGACGGGCGCTCGCGACGAACCCGGCGCAATCGGGCCGGCCGACTCACCCGTCATCGCCGCGAGCGTCGCTGAGCTGACCGGACCCTGAGATAGGCGGTCCGCTGGATCTGGAGACACCGTTGCCGCTGCGGTCCCAGCACGCGCGCCCTCAGCGCCAAAGACGGCGCCGAAGAGCAGCTTCTTGTCGAGCAGGAGGACAGGGTCGATGCTCGCCGTCAGGCACGCAAGAAAGTAGTCCGCGTGCGAGAGGCGCGCGCAGCGCACGGCGAAGACGAGCTCGCGCAGCGAGTACGGGCGCCCCGCGCCCGGCGGCGGCGGTGGCGCGTCGGCGGCAGCTAATTGCGGTCCCATCAGGGCGGGCAGGGCGGTGGATGACTCGTCGAGGGCCGCCGCCACGGCGCGGTGGCGCCGCATCCCCGTGAGTGTGTCCAGCCGGTACGAGGCCTTGCCGACAGAAAGGGTGCCTGTGGGGAAAAGGGTCGAGGGGAGCCCGGTCGAAAGAGGCGGCGCGTCCGCAGAGAGAGAGCCCGCTACGACGGCAGCCCGGAGGATCTCGAGAGGCTCCGCGATGGGCTCGAGCCAGGCTGGCGGCATCGACACGGGAGCCGACGCCTGCTGCGAGGGCGTGGGCATCCGCGGCGGAGGTAGGGGTTTGGGCGCCAGTGGTGGCTTGGGCGGCGCGTTGAGCACCGACGCCGTCGTCTCGGCCAACGGGCGCGATGTCGACGATGGCAGCGCGAGGGTGTGCCGTTCGGGTACTGGCGGTAACTCGTCAACATTCACCGGCACGAGCCCAGGCGTGAACTGCGCCTCATCCTGTGGGGAGCCTCGCCTCAGAGTTTCCGTCAGCCACTCACTCGTCACAAAGACGGCGTTCGGAGCCACCTGGGACAGGTCTTGCGCGAGCGCACTCTGGTACTTGTGCCCCGGTGCACCACTCAGCACGATGTGCGTGCAGCTTGCATCGAGCACCGACGAGTACGCGCCGCCAACTGCCTCGACGTCGAGGCGCACTGCCTGCCGGTCGGCAGCGGAGAAGGCGGGGCCACTCACGCACACGACGACCCCGGAGAGCGGCTGCAGCACGTGATGCGGTTCGGGTGGAGAAAGGGTGCTTCCGGTGGCCGCAGCGTCGAGCAGCCATGATGGCCACACAATGGGCAGGCCCAGCCTGCGAGCCGCCCGCAGCTTCTCAGTCATGGGAGCCGAACGCACGGCGACGAGGTGCGTCGTGCGATCGGTGAGGTTGCCATCATACTCGGCGCCTGCGAGTGAGGCCACAGCCGCGTCGAGCGACCGCCGCTGCTCACTCGTGAGCCCAGTTGAGCAGACGACGAAGTCAATAGAACGGTAGATACCCGCCATGATAAGTAAAAGCTCAACACAACGCGCTTTCAACAAATAAAACCAACCCAGAAGAAGAAGCACGGGAGCCGGGAGGCATGGCCACAACCTGCAAAGGCAGGGGGTGGCGAAGCCTTCACATTACGAGAGACTCTTACGAGAGTAGGAATACACCCGATTGTACGCGGAGTGAGTGAGTGAGTGCGTTTGAGAGTGAGTGCGAGTGAGTGAGTGAGTTCTTGAGTGAGTGAGTGATGAGTGAGTGAATGAGTGAATGAGTAGTAGGACCGCACCTCCGCGCCGCGACCGGGGCCGCGTGACGCGTGTGAAACCCGCTCAGGCGGGGTGTAGCTGCTGTTGGAAAAGAAGAATGGTCCGATCTCGCGTTGGCATCCCCAGGTCCTTTTCCGTATCTCCATACTTGCGCCTGCAACTTGCGCCATTTCTGGCAGGTTTCATCACACCACGCAGCCTCATTCTCGCCGCGCGACAAGCAAGACAAGTCGGGGAATGCTGGCGCCGCTCATCGTAGCTTCGATTCTGAGCGGGTTTCCGGGCACCACGAACCGTGCTGGTCACACGACGGTCGACCCAGGTTTCGACCGCCGCCGGCTCGAGGACGAGCCTAACCCTTACACTTGCCCCGATGAGAACCACAAGTCGGCAGCCGAGGACTGGAAGGTCATGGGCACCAACCTTGGGGGATGGCTCGTCCTTGAGCCGTGGATTACGCCGAGCCTCTTCTACCAGTTTCTTTCTTCCGACGAGAAATATGGCACTGACGCGCCCAAGCACACCGGCATGGACTCCTACACGTTCTGCGATGCGCTAGGGCCCGTTGAGGGCAACAAGCAGATGCGCCGGCACTGGCAGGCGTGGGTGCGCGAGGAGGACATTGCGTCGATCGCCAAGACGGGATCGAACATGGTGCGCATCCCCGTCGGCGATTGGCAGTTCGCGCCCTACGGGCCGTACATCGGCTGCATGGATGGTGCCAATGACGAGCTCAAGCGCGTGCTGGACCTGTGCTCGAAGTACAAGATCAAGGCGTTGCTCGACATCCATGCGGTTCGCGGCTCGCAGAACGGCTTCGACAACTCGGGGCAGGCGCTCGCGGTGAAGTGGACGCAGGTCACCTCGCAGGCCGACGACGGAGGCATCACCACCTTCGAGCATTGGCCTATCCGGTCGGCCGAGTGGGCGGGAAAGTTCGAGCTGTCGAGCTGGTCGTACTCGTCGATCAATGATACGAACATCAACAGCACGCTGGCCGTGGTCCAGACGATCGTGTCCATGTTCAAGGACCACCCGGCCATTTGGGGCCTCGAGCCTCTCAACGAGCCTTGGCAAGCCATCCCTCTCGAGGTGCTCAAGAAGTTCTACTGGGACGGGTATCACATTGTGCGTGAGGGCGCGCCCAAATGGATGTTCGTGATGCACGACTCGTTCCGCGGGTACCCGTCGGCGTGGTGGGACTTCATGAAGGGGTGCTCGCATAAGGTATTGGACGCGCACATCTATCAAGCTTGGAACCGCCCGGGCCTCATGTCTACCTTTTACAAGAATGCATGCAACTTCAGGGGCAACGTGCGCCAGATGGAGGAACAGGTCGACATGCCGCTCATCGTGGGCGAGTGGTCGCTCGCGACGGACAACTGTGCGATGTGGCTCAACGGCTTCAACGACAACCTGCCCGGCTATCCCAAGGTCTCCTGCCGCATGTTCCCGTGCGCCGCACCGTACATGGGTTACGAGCAGCCCGGTACGCCGCCCTCGAACGAGATGCCCCTGCAGGGGCCGTATGGCACGGGCGTTTCGGGCCCGCAATTCGGCCAATGCCCAGTGGGCGTCGAGTGGGGCGATAGGAATAATGAGTACATGACCACCCTCACCATGAAGTCGCTCAACTCGTTCAACAGCGGCCACGGCTGGTTCTTCTGGAACTTCCGCACAGAAATGGAGCCGCGCTGGTCCTTCATTCAAGCCTACTACAACGGCTGGTTCCCGGGCAACGTGTCGGACGTGCATGCAGCTGAGGTAGTCAACGCGTGCCCGCCGCCCACGGTCGCCGCCGTCGCGCTACCCGAGGCCGTTGCCCCGACCGCCGCCATCGCCGCCGTCGCGCTCGGCCTCGCCGCCACGCAGCCCGCCGCCACGAGCGAGGCGACCTCGGTGCTGGCTCCAACTTCGACGCCACGTGGCGTGCCCCTTCTGGCGGCGGGCGCCGTGGTGAGCGCCGTGGCGGCGGCCTCTGCCCTCGTGGCCCGCCAGATGCGCGGCGCCCGGCGCGAGGCGCTACTCGAAGACCTCCTCGGCAGCTCGCGCGCGGACTCGGACTACGCCTCATATGGCCAATGAGCGCGCAGGGGGCATCAGCGAGGCGGGAGCTGCTGCGTATGCTGCGGTCGTCCGTGCGCACACGGACGACGCTAGCGGTGGGCCGGCCGAACTAGGGTGCACACGCGGAGCCTCATGCACTCGACGAGGAGGTTTCCCGGGACAAGCACAAGGAATGACCATGGCCTTCGTCGTCGCCATGGCCTTCGTCGTCGTCGTCGTCCATGGCTGTGGCCATGTCACGTCGCCACGAGATCTTGGGACTCCGATATTCCGGAGCAGCCAGCAGGCGAACTGAACAGGAATAAGGACAGATGGAACCAGCGACGAGCCGACGACGCGTGTTGGCTAGTCGCTAGTGTGCATGCGGCATGGCCATGCAGTGGCAGCTGAGCGTGCTGCGCGCAGCACCGCAGGTGCGCGCACATCTACGGAGGCGGGCCGGGGTATGGTGAATCGGATCCGGGCACCTACGAGCTGTGTACTCAAGCTCGACTACTATGATCTATGTGTGTACTGTGCTGGTCTTTGACGTGACCGGCGCGGCCCGAGAGCAGCGCCATGCGCCGAGAGCCGAGTGAAAACCTGTCGTGTACAACCGAGTCGGTAATTTTTCGCGACGGCGCACGATGGACCGGACGACCCAGTTTCGTGTAAGCTCAAGCGTCCCGCGCGTCCGGTCCGGGTCCGCAGTCCGCGCGACGTCCCCTGGGTCCGTACCGAGTGTCCAGACGAGAGACGCCTCTGATGAGTATGTGACTCACTCCATGCGGCGATATGGACGCCACATATCTCATATGTGCGTCGAGTACTAAGTGCATTACCGTACCACTCATGCCCTCCTGGCGCTGACTGCATTTAGTTGTCCTCGCCTTCCTCTGCTTTCTTATCCTCTGTCGGCAGCTTTGCGGAGATGGCCGTTCGCGCTGAGACGAGCGACAAGTACGACTGCTCGCACGTGGTACAGACCAAGCTCCGAGTCCTTCTGGTCTTGCGCTGGACGAGTGAGAGCGAATCCCAGTGAAGGATCAAGTTGTGGCATTCAGAGAGCACCGAATTCGCAATGTTGGTCTGGCTTGGCAAGTAAAAGTAGTCCTGGAGTGCCATGGCAACAGAGGCCACTGCTACGGAGATCGCGATAAATTCGGCGCCACCCGTCACGGCGAGGAGCGCACCAACAGTATTGGCAGCGATTGCTACCCCCTCCATGTAGGTGGCTCGATTGCTCAGTGTCGGGGCACGCCTCTCAAAGAACGCCGTCAACGGCCTCAGCCGACAGTGCATGTAGCTCTCGACGTCCAACTGCGAGTACAGGTTGTCGACGTACATCGACGAAGGCCCCTCCTCGTCTTTGGCGCGCTTTTTATCGTCTTTTTTCGAGATCTTTTCTTGGACTGCATTCTCATCGTAGTCTGGTTCCTCCTCTTCGGGAGGCGCTGGGGTCACCTTCGATTTCTTGGGCTTCTTGGACTTCGATACGCCCAGGATGACAATCTGATTGTGCTCGTTGAGGGCTTCAATGAACGAAGCTTTGTCGTTCTCGAGGTCCATCCCACCTTTTTGGCCCATCTGCAGCGATCCGCCTTTGGCCACCTCGGTGCTTATGGCCGCTGTGTAGATCGCCTTGCAGGTTTCCACAAACAGTTGACGCATCATGACCGCGCGCTTCTTCGGTGAGATTTCTGGTGGTGGTTCCTCACCTTCTTTGGGCGGCGGTGGTGTCGGGTCGTAAGCATTCGTGCGAAGGCGGTAATCGTAGATCTGATTGACGATCTGGAATGCCGCCATATAGCACGTCGCCCATTTCTCGCGCGGGCGCATCTTGCTACGAATGGCGTTGAGCAGTGCAGAGATGATGGGTAGCAGCACCATTGTCATTTCAAGCGCAGCCAGGCCCTTGAGCGGGTTAACCTCCTCAGTAACTGCCCCTTCGACGACGCCGTCTAAGGCGCCGCTGCTCAGCTCATCATTCTGGATCGTGTCGAGCACGGGTGTCAGCGCGGCAAGCGCGGCAGCAAGGTCCGAGCTTGCTGTCTCCAGGGCATAGAGGACGGCCAGGACCGTGGTTAGGATTGCATTGCAGTACGTGAAGAGTTGGATCGCATCTGCAATCTGCTCGAATTTGATGGCATTCTCGTAGAGCGTCAGGTGGCGCTTCCACGCCGTAAGGATGCACAGCTGCTCCGCCATGCCGAGTCCAAGCTCTGGGACGCCGCCGCCCGCGTTGAAGACCACCGCCATGGTGTCTAGTACGCGGTCCGACGGATCATTCATCACATCGACGGCCAAGATGGTATCGCGCAAGATCATCGGCGCGCGCTGGTTGAGCTCCATCATCATGTGAATCTCAGGCAGGCCAAACTTATGCCTCCACGCGTTGTTCGAGACGGTCGCATCGTTTTTTATCAGGTTGAGAATCTCGTTGGGCGTCGGGCACGTCACTTGCGATAGCATCGCGGCGCGAATCGCAGCGAAAGCCTGTGTTAGGCCGCCCGTGTTGTGCAGCATCACCATTTTGTAGCCCTGCTGAACGCGCGACTTGAAGCGGTCAAACATCATGTCCTGCCCATTCGCATGGATGAAGCCATACTCGCCGAGGCCCGATAGGTCAGGGGCGTCGTGCGCAACATCGAGCAGGATATAACGGTTTGCGCCACCCCAGAATGTCTTCAGGTAGTGATACTGCCACTTGCTGCGCCTTTGGACCGTTCCATCGGCCTGCACATGGACGGCTTCGGGCTTGCGCGGGAGCGGACTGTTCATAAAGAAGTCAGCGTATGGATCTGAATACTCAGCAAGGTCATAGAATTGCATGATGTCTTCTTTATCCTTTGGCTCGTCGTCGGACCCGAGGTTCACACCAGTCTTTTGGATTTTCCTCATAGTGTCGATGCATGTCTGGGTGACTGGGTCGATGGGGCCTGTACCGCTCTGGCCCTTGAATTGCTTGAGGCGCGAAAAGGCGTCGATGCAGAGCACCTTGGGTAGGTCACGAACTTTCTGCAGCGCTATCTCAAGGATTAGCTCAGCGGACGGCGACTTCGCCGACACGCGGTCGACAACGATGAAATTCGGAGCGATCACGGCTTGCTCGAGCACGGAGACGAATACAGTGGTGAGTCTGAGGAAGATGACGTCATTGATCACTTTGAGTGAAAAGTCCTCCATCTTCTTGCTGCCCTTCTCGATACCACGAAGCTCCCCGTGAAGCTCTCCCCATCTCCTGAACTTTTCGAAGGCATGCACTTGATCCCTGAGCGCTGGGGTCGCAAAGTCCTTGGGATGAATGGTACCTGCGTCTGCACTCACCAGAAAGTTGGGAGTCTCGTCGTTCCAGTTTTCGGCGAGAAGAACCTGCAGGTCCTGGGTGTTGAGGCGCCTGCCATCGGGTACGAAAAGCGCTTTGCACTCACGCTGCGTCTCCTTCACGCTGAACACCGTCCACTTTGCGTTCGAACTTCCGTCTTCCGCCTCTTCCTCAGGCGCCTTTTCCAAGTCAGGTGCGGCTTCTGCCTCCTCGCTGGGGGAAAGGACCGTCCCTTCGAGAACAGGTGCCTCACGGCGCTGAGGCGCAGCATCGTCACCCGCAGGCGGCGCCTCATCACTGGCACTCGCTGGCGGAGCCTCATCACTGGCTTGGGATGGAGCTGCCTCGGCTGGAGCGTCAGGAGCTGCCGTGTCAGCCGGTTCGGGAGGTGCTGGCTCCGCCGCAGCGCCAGCGTCTGCCATGCGGGCCGGTTGGAACACGAACCACCCGCTCGGCTGGCCGGTCCGTATGATCGCCGTGCGAGGTCCCAACGTCCGCGCGCCGTTCCGGCAGGTTCCATGACACCGAAACACGCTCCTTTGCCGGCGCTCCGGTTCGAAAACAACGGGGGGAGCCGGACACACGAGACAGACACACGAACGTCACAAACGCCGGTCGACAGATGTATTTCACCCGTGTCACAGGAGAGAACTAGGGACTAAAATCGAAATCCCTGATCGAAACGATTGCTCCGTAAGTGGCGAAGGGCTTATTCAGCTCGCGCGTGCGTGCCGCGTGCGTCGCGTCGCGCGTAGAACGCATCCAAAGCGCGCATGAAAGGGCACATGTGCCATGTCGCGCGGCGTTACAGTGACCGGAAGAGACCAAGATTGAGACGTAAGATCAAG
Organism: Chrysochromulina tobinii; assembly: GCA_001275005.1. Taxonomy (NCBI): domain Eukaryota; phylum Haptophyta; order Prymnesiales; family Chrysochromulinaceae; genus Chrysochromulina; species Chrysochromulina tobinii. The sequence continues at coordinate 34,627 of JWZX01003226.1, read as the reverse complement.
CGTAAGAAACCGACTGACAGTGCCGCACCGGCAGTGACCTTCGATAGTGTACACACGCTTGCTCGTGTCGCAGCTGACGGATAGACACCGATCAAGGAATCCGGAATTTCCATTTACAGTAATCTTGCACAGAGGGGCCCACACTGCCCCACTCCGCTGGCACGCTCCCTGACTTCATGGCTCTCAGATGCGCGGACCGTGGCCCGTTCCCTTGCTTCGAGGGCTACTGCTACATTTCCGGGTACGTCTCGTGCGAAATGCTGAGCTCGTCCTTCTGTGCCGCCACTTTTGAAGATCTCTGGACAGAGTTGCCACATCCGTCGCTCGCTGGTCGCACTGTAGCCGAGGTTTGCCCCTATGCCTGCAATCTGTGTGATGAGCGCTGCTCGAGCCCTCTCGACCTTGAAACGGAGCCCTCATTCACGGCCGACTTCCTCGCTGCCTATCGCGATAAGCCAGTCAACCACACCTGCGTCGCTCATCTCTGGATAGATGCGGTCCGGCCGACCTTGGGCACGCCTCAGACTGCGATGCTTGCACGAACCACCCTGGCGACGGCACTCATGAGCGTGCTCGAGAATACACGGCTCAATCTTGTCAGTTGCGCGCAATCCCGCCGGTCTTGCGTGCCGAGCCGACCTTATCTACAGATCTGGGCGCTGGAGCCGCTCCGGGAGTCACCGGCGCAGTCCTGCCCCGAGGGCGCGGCTCCGTTGGGCCATCTGCCATTTGCAGTGCCGCACTGGCCGATTGAAACCAAGCCCTCGGCTCGAGAGCTCGCCGAAGCCACACTCCAACCCGCCAATTACCGGCAAGCCCGACGCGCCTTGAAAACGGCAGGCGTTGCAGTGGTAGTTGGCGCCCTTCCACGCCCGTTGGCGTTGGAGCTTCGCGAGTTCCTTTTGCACATCGCTCCTCTTATGAAGCACGCGCCCGTGCTCGAGGCGAATCATCGCGAGCACCTGCTGCTCGAACCCGACCTCCCGCTGGTGGCACGGGCCTTGACTGCAGTGGGCGTGCGCGCTGATGAGCGTGGCGAGCGGCGCGGGCTTCTTGCTGACCTGGTTCCAGATGGCGCCACGATCACCGAACTTGCTTCCATCATCGTACGTGCCGGCGCGAAGGAGCAGGCCGAGCACTTTGACACGGAGGCACGCTTCGGTGACTCGACCATGACGACGGCCTTCATTGTACTCCAAGACACCGCGGCCGAGCTTGGCGCGCTTCGTGTGTCTCCGGGCACGCACGCGACACAGTCTTTCGAATCCGCGGAAGACTGTCAGGAGCGTTGGCCGCGGTCTTCACTAGTAATCGAGGCGAAGTTGGGCAGTGCCACGCTCATGGACTCTCGATTGCTCCACCATGGGGGCGCCCATACGTTATGGCAGCACGTGCTGGCCAAGGACGGGGGCACAGGTGGCGGTGAGGGCGACGGCAATGACGAGGGAAGCGACAGGATGGGCGGGTGTGATGCAACGGCACGCGTGGTCTTCTACTTTTCATGGGCACCGCCCAAGAGGCCGAGTGCACCCTTCCTGCCGATGGGATCGACCTATGCGCTCCGTGGCGAACTCTGGGGTCGGCTGACAGTGCCCTTAAGACCGATGGGACCTCGCTTCCATGCGATGCATGTGCCCATCACGAGCGAGGGCAATAGCGCGAAGGAGCCAGCGGAGTCTGGCAGCTCACTGCTACCCGCCATGTGGACGATTCTTGATCTCGTAACGCAGCGCATCGAAGTGTGCACACGCGGCCGAGAGTGGCACGCCAGGGTGGCGCTCGAGTGTCTCACCTCATATGGCGTCGCCAACGCCGCCATCCTGTTTGTGCGGCACCGACGGCTCGAGCAAGCCACACTCGGCATCGGGCGGAGCGACTGGTGCCCGTTGTGAATTATGCCGGTTTCGCACCCGTCAGAAACTGTCGATCTCGAAACTGTCGAAAGGTGACGACGACCCATGGACGAACCCGGAACCGCGCGGACTCCGGACACATTGATAGATGATACCGTAGCACGTGATTGCCGGGACAGGCCATGCAACAAACGTATGTACGTACTTACAAAACTTAGTAGTTACATCTACAAAATTTAAGCTAGCACAATGTATCCAAAATCACGGCTAGTAGCTACTTTATCGGATCTAGGCGCTGGTGTGCCCAACACAAACACATCAGACTTCGGACTCGTGGTAGCCCTTCCAGTCGAGGGGCGCAGTCGGCGTCACCGGATCGAGAGAGCGCGTCTTCATCTCCTTCAGCAGCAGCAGCGTGGGCGCGTCCATTGGGCAGAAGTCACGCGCGCTTTCAAGCTTTTGCTGCGCCGTCGGCCAGTCGCCCTTGATGAAGGCGTCGATGCCCTCGTGGAAGGTCTTCGAGAACAGCTCGTACGCTGCCTCGGCGCCGTGGATCTCAACGAGACGTGCATTCATCTGGAGCCACAGGTTGGAGCGGTCGTCGGCGTAGATGCGGAAGGGCTTTTTGCAGTGCTTGAGCGTCACGTAGTCGATCAGGCGAACGCCCACCTTGATGTTGTCCGAGAGCAGGTCGTAAAACTGGCCACTCATGAGGATGTTGGAGGAGTAGATCTTGGTGGCCGCTTCGAGGCGGTCCGAGATCTTCACCTCGGGCGAGAGGTACGAGCAGTCGATCTTGGTCGTCGTGCCAACGGGGCCCTCCACCGACCAACCAAAGTGGAGGCCGAAGCCGAGCTTGGTTTGGTACACGCCGCGCCCGAACTTATTGTGCATCGCTTCCACATCGGTCACGAGCTGCAGTGTCAATGACGAGGCTATTTCGCGCACGCATCGGCGGAAGGATGTCAATGCACCGTCGACCACCTTGCCGTAGTCGGTGGACAGCATGGAGCGCCAGACGATCAGGAAGGCGTCGCCGATATTCTTGTTGGGCTCGCCGTGGTTGTCGTAGCAGCTCTGGTGGACGATCTCACCGACGGCGTTGGTGAAGAGCATCACCTGATGGCACTCGCAATCACCTGGTGAGCATCCCCGCATGGCAATCGCAATCACCGGAAGAGCATCACCTGATCCTGCAAGCACTCCACCGTTTCGGTGAACTGGCGGATGTCGCAATAGCCGTACGCGCAATCCCTCTTCTTGCCTCGAAGCGTTAAGTCGAGCGTTGCCTGTTCAGAGTTGGCTAGGTTGGCTGAGATGAGCTCGTGGCCGGCACCGCCAAACCCGAGCTGCATCAGGCCGACGATCTTGGCGAGAGCGATGCGCACGGCCTCTGTTTCGTATTTGGACTTGGCCTGCTCCTCGAGCTTACAGCTGGGATTCTCCGCGAGCGCCTTGACGAGCTTGACCATGCCCTCGATTGGCTCTACCACCATGGACGCCACGTCAGCGGAGAGGGACGTGAACATGACGAGGATGGCGACCAAGAGCAGGATGGTGATCGCGGCACTACCCTGTGCCTGCGCCATCCGCAGCTCTTGAACCTCCCAGTAGGCCTCGTGCACGCCCTTCTCTGGGTGGAAGAATTGGATCTCCGAGCACCGAAGCTCGTGAATCGCTTGGGGGCACGCTGCGAACGTGTCCTCCGCGTTCAGGTTCAGGCAGTCCGCGGCGTTGTAAGTGTTGCCATCCCACCCCGGGTAGCTCGCTGCCGGTTGGTCGTTGATGTATACGAACGCCTCGGACGAGAAGACGATCTTGAGGAGGGTGGCGTAGCTGCGAGCATATCTCAACCCCTGTTCTGTCGAGAGCACGAGCTCATGATGGCCAGCAAATTGGTAGCGCTCGAGCATCGCAGCGCCGTACGAAGTGCCCTCGGACTTCGAGACGTTGCCGCCCATGGTGAGGATTTCGAAGGCGAGCTCCCGCGCGGAGTTCTTCTCCTGGAAGCTGAGCAAAGGGAAGATGAGTTGTAGCGCCACGACGATCACGGCCATCGACTGCACGAGCTTGTCGTTGAGTGCCCTGCCGATCGCGGACTGTTTCACTGTACGACGGCGGGGTGCTTGATTGGCTGCTTCCCTTGCTGCGCTGAAGACGCGCAGCAGGCGCAGCACGCGCGCGATCCTGCTCACGCGCGCGATCGTGATCGAGCCAGCCACGACTCCGAGGGCGCTGAGCCCAAACTTGACCGAGCACCTGTGCTCGCCCTCAGGAGCCAGGATCGGTCCGAGCATCAAGACCATGGAGGCGTTTGCAAACTGGGCACACGAGTGCCGTGCGACGCGCGCGTGAGCAATGGCTAAGGAGACTAGCGGGGTCTCTGTGGGAAAGGCGGGGAGGGGCGGCCGCTTCGGTGGCCTTGCCCCGGCTCGTGCGCTGCGAGGGTACGCATTCGAGCCTCGAACGCGCACGAGCTCCATCCACCAGAATAAGCTGAACAAGTAGTCCTCGCGCTGCACGATGGAGCGCGTCGCCTGCTCGGCGACGAACAAGATGAGGAAGAAGAGAGAGGCCCAGGCAAACGGAGTGTCCACCGTCTTGTCAAGTGGCCATCCGTGCGCAACGTCCTCGGCGAAAAGGGTCCAGAAGGTCCCGACGAAGACCACAAAGAGCGTGGCGCCATGGTCGAGAACGCGCACGGTGCTTTGTTTGAGGCGCTCCACGTAAAGCTCAATCTCAGTGCATTTGATCTGCGTCAAGTGCACTGAGATGCCAGCCCATATCCTCCATCTTCGGCATCCAGATGTCATCGGGGCATACGATGAACTTCGGGTTGGCAACCTCCGCGTAGATGTTGAAGTCGAGCTTGTCGCGGCGGTCTGGCTCGTAAGCAGCAGCTGGCGGCTCGATGCTCGAGCTGTCGCGAAAGAGATAGAGCCCGTTGTTCTTCTTCTCCGATGGAATCTCTGTCGCGCTCGTGGCTGCAAATTCTCTGGAACATCGTGCGGTGCGGCGCAGCACCATTCTTCTTCTGGAACAACGCGCGGGGGCGGCGCGCCTCCCGGCCGCACACAGGTCGGCCGGCACTAATACTGCAGCGGGAATCCCTCCTTCGACGGAAAGAGATGCTCCATTCCTAGCGCGAGGACTGCACGAAGGGCGAAGTGCTTGCAAATTGTGTTCGTGAATATCCCGCGGATTCAAGTTCGAAACATGTGACTACAACACGCGCGCCCTAAACATGCGCGCCAGTTCATGATTTCTCATCTCTTCACGATCACCGACGTGAAAAATGGGTTCAGCCTCATCAGTCTTCCTCCTGCTCCTTGCGGTGACACTACATGACGCCTCGGCTCTGCAGATATCACCATGCTATAGTGCGCGGCACGAGATCTCGAGTGCCGAGCGCGGTTCGGGCGCGCGCATGCTCGACGCGTCGCTAGCTGCGGATGCCATCGTCAGCAGCAGCAGCGTGTTGCCAGTATACGTGCCTTCGGACTTTGGGCACTCTCTGGACAATCTGGTGCCCGACATGTTCAACACGGCGATGATTGCTGGCCTCGGTCTCATGGGTGCGTATGTGACGCAGGTGTGCGAGTCAACTGTGCAGCGAACCTCACCCGCACTTGTGACAAAGCTGACATATTTGTCCTGTGAGCAGGGCACCGAGGGAGTGGAATCGGGTCGAAATCCGTACGACGACTTTGAGCGGCCACTGAAACCCAAGCGGCGGATCGAATCGGCAGCCGACGACGATCTCGATGACGAGTTCTTGAACCAGTTGATGTAGAAGGTGTAAAACTCCTCTTTTGAGACGTTTTCGCGGTGCCGCAACGCTCCAGCACCGAGACCTGGGTGCAGACCAGTGTGTGCACACGCCGGACTCGCACGGCTTTCTACATGTTTTCAACCTTATTGAAGTGTCGCTCAGTAAAAAGAAAGTACGGCATGATCACTCGAGCATGTCTGAGAGCGGTGGCCCCACACCCGCCAAGCTCCTTTGACGAAACTGTCACGTCACACGCGTCGGCGTCGGGCACACTACAATCAGCAGCGCGTCGTGATCGCGGACAGACTCCCCCGAGAGACCGTCCCTCCCAGGTCCCACCGCCCCGCGGGCCGTGTATGTCGGGACACGAGAGACGAGCATGGTCAGCGCTGCAGTGCCGCGGCCACAATTGCCGTCGTTGCCAGCTTCCTCTGGACGACCTTCGTTCGCGCCTTGCGCGCGGCCTGTGCAAAGGCATCCGTGTCGCCCGCGGGCACAGCGCTTGCGGGGCGCGTCGAGGGCAGGCCGAGGGTGCTCCGGAGCAGCCGCGCCGTCTCGTGGCGCGCGTATTCCTCTGCGAGGCTGAGAGCGCTCGCACCGTCCTTGCGTTTCGCCGTGACGTCGGCACCCTTCTCGAGCAGCAGCTGCACGAGCTCCGTCTGTCCGTTTTGGCTGGCCGCCATGAGCGCACTCCACCCGTTGCCCGGTTTGGTTTGGTGGACGTCGGCCCCATGCTCGAGGAGCAATCTCGCGCACTCGAGGTGCCCATTCTGGCACGCGAGCATCAGCGCTGTCCAACCGTCATCATGCCGGGCGGCCCCAACGGCCGCGCCCCGCTCGAGCAGCAGCCGCGCGCACTCAAAGGCGCCTACCTGACATGCCGCCATTAGCGCAGTGAAGCCATTCGGCTTGAGCGCGTCCACGTGCGCGCCGCGGTCGAGCAAGGCGCGAGTGCAGCTCACGTGAGAGTTGCGGCAGCTGATCATCAGGGCCGTCCAACCGTCGCTCTTGGCATGGTTGACAGCCACGCCCTTCTGGACTAGGAGTCGAATACAGCCCTCATGCCCCGCCTTGGAGCTCACCATCAGCGCGTTCCAGCCGTCATTCTTGGCGAGGTTGACATTCGCGCCACGCTGCAATAGGAGCCGCACGCACTCGCCGTGCCCATTTTGGCACGATTCCATCAGTGCAGTCCAGCCACTCGGCGTGGCGGCGTCCACAGAGGCCTTCTGGTCGAGGAGAAGCTGCACGACGGGCGTCAAGCCGTGCGAGCACGCCGCCACAAGGCACGGGTAGGCCCCGGTTTTCTTGTGGTTTCCCGTGCCCCCGCCGTCACCCGCGCCGTCACCCGCGCCGTCACCCGCGCCGTCGGCCGCGACGCCCCTGACCGCCCTGGCGCTGATCGCGATGGCCGCGCTGGCGCTGGCCGCGCTGGCGCCCACGAAACGTTCGTCCTGCTCGAGGAGGAGGGTGGCGCACATGTCGAGCAGTGAAAGGGCCGTGTTGAGGCGATTGGTCGGACTGCGCCCTGCGTTCGCTTGGAAGGCGAGCACGCCGCGCGCGAGCCCGCGCTGGCTCATGAACTTTGCAGAGCGGCTCAGCAGGCGCATCTGCTCCTGCCGCTCTCGCAACGCCTGGAGCCACGCCCTCCATGCCGGGATGAGCGCGCGGTACATGAAGAAGCCGATCGACTTCTGCATCTGCTGTCGCGCCGTCTCGAGCTCGTCGAGGAAGCCGAGCCAGCCGTGCCAGCCACGGACGAGGTCACGGAGGGAGCCACTCATGAAGCGCAGCACGCGGCGCTGCGCTTCCAACTCCGCCGCACGCTCCTCGATGAGACGGCGCCAGCCTGCCCACCCCTTGGCTAGGCCGTGGAGTCTCATTCGCCCGAGGCCGCGACGCAGGGTCCGCAGCTGTTCGAGCCGCTCGTGGTACTGCTCCACCCACGTGTGCCAGCCGGCTGCCTGTTCTCGATGGACGAGGTGCCCGAGGCTTGAGCGTAGGCTCGCGCGCTTCGCAAGGATCTCTGCCACAGCCGACTGCCACGCGCGCCAGCCGCTCGCCAGCCCGCGGTTTGCCAGGCAGCTCAGCACGCGCCGCATCGCCAGCAGCGCCGCCGTTCGCTCCGCGGCCAGCTCGCGCAGCAACTGCCAGCCCCGTGACAGTTGCCGGTTCATCAGGCGCCCCAAGAAGCTCCGCAGCACGGTGAGCTGCCGGCTTCGCTCCGCATGCCACGCCGCCCAGCTCATCCACGCGCGCGCGAGCTCTCGATTCGCTAGGAAGCCGACAGCTTGGCGCTGCAGCCGGAGCTCTCGAACGACTTGAGCTGTCGAAGGATCCTCCTCCGCCGCAGCCTCCTTTGGCGCGGCCTCCACTGGCGCGGCCTCCACTGGCGCGGCCTCCGCTGCCGCGGCCTCCTCTGCCGCGGCCTCCTGGGCTGCTCTGTCCGCGTCCTGGGCTGCTCTGATCATCTCGCGGGCGAGGGAAGCGGCGAGGTCAGCCCGCAAATGTTGCACCTGCGCTTCCAAGCTTGCCCTGACTGAATCCGACGCGACGCGGAGCGCCGCAGTTTCCATGCGCAGTCTGTCACGCTCGCGCTCGGCAGCCGCTAGCCGCAGCCGATTTTTGTTCAGCGCCTTGATTGCCGCCACAGTGCTTCCGGCCGCGGTGTCGTCGTTTGCCTTTCGCATCATCTCGAGCTGCATGCGCTCCTTGTCGAGGTGTGCTGATGTGCTGCTGATGGAAGCAGCCGCTGAAGCCATCGCCGCCGCCGCGCACGCGCACGCGTCGGCTGCAGCAGCTGCAGCCGCAGCCTTGGATTTGGGATCGGACGGAGCATGAACCGCGCCGCCGGACCAGAGATCAGACGCGACAACCGGCGGCACTTGAATGTACCGCATTCTTGTCGACAAAATCGTGTCCCTTTCCGCGGTGTGTATCCTTCCTGGGCAAGGACGTGAGGGTGTCGGAAACAAATCGCCGTTCAAGACGACGCGACGAAACAGATTCGTCAGGCGGTCAGGGCCGCCGGAGATCGCCAACACAAACCTGGTCAAGCGGGACAGGGGGGGCGTTTACTTTCGAATTTTCCGCTCTTGCACTTATTCGATTCTCACTTGGAGGATACACCACCACGTGCACTCGACGCGGCCGCGACTCATGCGATGATCGCTCATACGTCGAGCCTCTCCCTCATCCCACAACGACACAGCGCCAAGCCTGCTCACTTTTTGCTGACGAGCAGCGACGCGAGCCAGGCGCACACGGCCGGATCGGTCATGGTGCCGCCCGTGAGCGGGTCGAAGAGGGTGGCGAGCGTTTCGAGTGCGCCCGGGCCGACCGCCGCGGCATAGTCCACCGGCGGGGGCGGAGGCTCGGCGTCCTCCTCGTCGTCCGCGGGCGGCGGCGTCTCCTCGGGCGGCGCCGTCGCGGGCGGCTGCAGCAGCTCCTTGACGGCGTCGGTGCACTCGATGAGCCAATCGAGCTTGGGCGGCGGCTTGGGCTCTTCAGGAGGTGGTGCTCCTTTGCCTCCCTTGGCTGGTGGAGGGGCCGCCGCGGCGGCCGCAGCTGCCACGGCCGCCTCCGCGCCCGCGGCGAGCAGATGCCGCTGGAGGAGCCGCGCTGTGGCGAGCACGCCCGCGCGCGGCAGCACCAGCGTGCCCAGCATAAAGGCACCTTCGCCACCATGGCCGAGCACATAGAAGAGGGTGAGGGTGCTCTCGACCACCACGCCACCAAACGTGGGCGTCGCATCATACCACTGAAACGTGGCGAGGCCCGCGGGTACTTCGAGCTTGAGCTCGGCCGCCGGCGGCGGCGCGGCCGGCACGAGCGCGTCCGCAAACGGCTTGCATGCCTTTTTGAGGAACCCATGGAGCAGCAGCTGCTTGCGCTCGACGGCGTCCTGGTCGACGTGGGGCAGCTCACGCGTCCTATTGAGCGCCGCAGCGAGGCCGAACAGGTCCCGCGCCGACTTGCCCTCGTCGCGCGAGTCAGGCATCGTGTTGGGCCGGTCAGCGGCGAGCGACGCGGCCTGCACCGCTTCGTCCGCGAGGGGCTTGGGCAGGGGCACCGCCGCGTCGAGGGGCGGCGAGGGCGTGAGGGCGAGCAGCTCGGCGTATACGGCGCGCCGGCCGACGCCGCAGAGCGCCGCGCGGCGCACATAGGCGGCACCGAGCTCGAGCGAGCGCGGCACGGGCACCCACGTGGCGACCCACTCTCGCTCGAGCTCGGTGCCGGGCACGAGGCCCGCGCCGTGCAGACGTGCGAGTTCGAGGGCGATGCGTTGCACGAGGGCGGGCTCCACTTGCTCGCACGAATCGAGCGTGACCAGCGCTGTGCGGAGCGCTGCCTCTGCGCGCACGGGCAGCGGCGGCACGGGCGGCGGCACGCGCCGTCCGTCAGGACCCCACTGCTCGGCTGGCGTCGAGGGCCGCGCGGCACCCGCAGCCGCCGCCTCGGCCGCGGCCGCCGTAGCGTCATTGAGAGTCGTGGCGCCGCCCCATGGGCCAACCGCCGCGCGCAGCGACTGGGTGACGAAAGCGCGACCGAGCTCCGCATGCACGTTCGCGATGAGCGTGGGGCGCGGATGCAGCGTGCGCTTGAGCAGCGCAGCCGCTTCGGTGAGCAGTTGAACCGACGCGTCCGTGGCTGCGTGTGCAGCCATCCCCGCCGGCGCCGCACTCGTCAGCTGCAGCCCTACAGCGAGCTTGAGCTTCGCCTCGACGAGTGGCTGGAGTGGGCGCAGGTACAGGTTGTCGAGCGCACCCACGTGGACGGGCGAGGAGGGCCCCTGCGCCCCGGGCGTCGGCTGAACCAGGCATGGCCATTGCTCGGAAGAGACCATGCCGAGCGCCTCGGACTCCGCGCGCAGGGTCGCTTCGGCACCACGGAGCAACGCGATGATCTTGGCAGCGCCCGCGCCGCCCCCCACGCCGCCAAAGGCGGCGCTGAGTGCGAGCATCGCGCCCGCGTACTGCATGGAGGCGCCCGCGACGGTCACGGCGTCGGCGGCGGTGGCGCTCGACGCGTCTTCGAGCCAGAGCTTGAGCGCATCGGCGGCCGCTGGCAGCTCGCCATTTGCGAGCTTCACGCGCGCGTGCACGAGGAGCAGCTGGCGCAGCACCCGCTTGTCGTGCGCGCGGTTGGCCTCGGTGCGCCCCGTGTCGATCTGCTCGAGCGCCGCCTTGAGTTGCCCCTGCTGCAGGCAGACGGTCGCCAGCGCCGCGCGCAGTCGCAGCCAGTGCAGCGCGCCCGGCTGCAGTGACGGAAGTAGCAGCCCCACCTTCCCGCCGCCGCCGCCCTCGCCGTCGTTGCCCCACGGCAAAGCGGGCACCGCGCCACTCATAGCCTCTTTGAGTGGCGCGATCGCGTCCGCTGGCAGCCCCCGCCGCAGAGCGAGCGTCGAACGGAGCATGGCCTCGTCGCACCGCAGTGCAAAGGTCGCCGCGAGCTCCGCCGCGCTCGGCGGCGCGCCGTCGGCGCGCGGCGCCGACGGCGCGGCTACGCTGTCGAGCAGCAGCTCAACCGCGCGCAGAATGTCCGCCGCCCCAACACCGGCCGCCACGGGCTCGGGAGGCGGCGGCTCGCCCTTCGCCGGCGGCTTGCCTCCCTTGGCAGGCGGCGCGGCGGCCGCGGCCGCCGCAGCAGCAGCAGCGTCCGCGGCGGCGCCGCCGGCCTTGGCCGCGATGTCCGCGACCGCGGCGGGCGACACACGCTCGGTGAGGCGCAGCAGCAGCGCGGCACGCGCGAGGCTGAGAAGCTTGAGCACGGCGGGATCGCACTGTGACACCACGGTGGGCGCAGCCGTCGCCTCGAGCATCACACGCACTGCGGGAGCATTCTCAGCGCTCTCGGGCGTCAGGTGGACCAAGAATCGCGGCGGCGCGGGCGGCACCTTGAGCGGCGGCGGCGCAGCGCCCTCGGTGGGAGGCGGGGGGGGGAGGAGCTCCAGCGCATCGCGCGGCAGGTCGGCGCCCGCGAGCGCATTGGCGAGCAGCACGCTTGCGTGATCGAGCTGGCCAAGGGCCGTGAGGGCCATGAGCATGAGCGCATCGGCGCCGACCGAATGCGTCACGTCACGCGCCACGTCGGTGGCCAGATGCTTGAGGATCGCGAGGATCGGCAGCGCGCGCAGCGGTAGCTCGTACTGAAGGAGCGTCGTAGCGAGCGCATGCAGCCCGTCGAGGAGCTCAAGCTGCACGACCATACCTTTGCAGCCATCCGGCCATCCGCCCTTGGCATCGAGCGTGCCCGCGGGCAGCTCGGTCAGCCGGTAGCCGGCCCAGTCGATGAGACGCGACGGGTGCGTGATCGACGTGGACGTGATGGACACGCACAGGTGCGACGCGAAGAGGGCGTGCTGCAGCCGACGCTCCAATCGATGGGACGTCGTATGGCGAGCAAGCCCACCGAGCACCGCGAGCGCGCGACCCATCTCGGCCAACGAGTACTTGGCGGGAAGCGGCGGCGCCGTCGGCGCAAAGAGGCCCTGCCAGAGCTTCGTCACGTCCTGCGTGTTGAAGATGTCGTCGAGGGCCATATTCCACGCCTCGGCCGCCCGACTCACCTTGCCATCCTCGAGCTGCAGCGAGCCGAGCGTCCCTAGAGACTCGATCAGCATGGTGGTCTCGCGACGCGAGCGGCAGAGGGTCGCACTTTCCTTGCATAGGTGGTGCGCCCGCTCGAGCGCCGCCGAGCGCTTCTCAGCCACCGTGCCGCTGCCATCGAGGCTGAACCCGTTGCCCACGCCGCCGCCGGGCGTGCACAGTGCGTGCACGGCCTTGCGACACGCCTCGATGGCCTGGACGCACGCGCTCTGATCGCGCACCAGCTCGGCGACGCGCTTGGCGACCTGCGGCAGAGCGTTGCCATCGGCCCACTTGGTGGCATGCAGCTTCTGCTGCGCCTGCTCCAGGAACGGGAGCATGCGGGTGCCGTACGTGCCCTCGGTCAGATCATCAAAGCTGAGGGCGAGCTCAGCCATTAGCCGCCAACGGCGCGCGAGCTGGAGCTGGCGCAGCGTCAGGTGCACAAAGTCGCAGATCCAGTCGAGATTGAGGGGCTCCACGTCATACGCTGTATCGCGCGTCTCGAACCAGCGCTTCGGTCCCTTGACGTGCGTGGACACATCCTCCTCGCTCACGCCAGCGCCGCGCCGCACGTCGGTCTCGGCAGTGACGGCGAGTTCCGCGGCGGAGGTGCCTGCCAGCGCAAGAGCAAAGGGGTCCCGTCCGCCGAGAGGGAGCCCCCCGTGCAGCTGGCCGAGGAGCGACAGAAGCGCCTGCGAGGCACGCGCGAGCGGCTTCCACAGAGCGGGCACGATGGCGGGCGGCGGGTCGGGCGGGTCGGCCTGGGAGGCACGAGGCATCGCCTCGAACCGGCCGTACGCGAGCGTGCACTCGACGGCGGCGGGCAGCAGGTCGAAAAAGTTGCGCAGCTGCGCGCACGTGTGCAGCAGCATCGCAGGGCACTCGGCGCGCTCCGCGATCACGGCGCCGCGTGCAAGCTCCTTGAGCACATGCGCGCCCTCGGGCGGCGGCGCCGGCGCCGGCAAGGGGTTTCCGTCCTCGCCGATGCCGGGAGGCGGTGGCGGCGGAGGGTTGAAGTGCGCACAGCGCGCGAGTAGCGTGCGAGCGAGCGCGCGCCACGGGCGCTGCTGGAAATGCAGGATGCGCTTCTGGCGCCGATCGAGCATGCGCGCCCACAGCGCCTTCATCCCACGCACAAAGATGGCGCCATACTTTCTCTGCTCCCATGCGTCCTTGGCCTCCTCCGCCGTCTGTCCCTCGGTGGGCGGAGGCGGCTCCGACCCGACGTCGGGCAGCGGACGCTCCGCGAGGAACTCGCTGAGCTGCTTGTAGCGCGCGCCCTCGGCCGCCTGCGCGAGCGCCGTCGTGAGCTTCTCGCTGATCAGCGTCGCCTTGGCCGCGGTAGGCGTTGAGTTCAGGATCAGCTCGCACGCGCGCACTGTGAACTCGAAGGCACGCGTGTCTCCTTTGGCCAAGTCGAGCATCTGCCACGTCGCGTCCTCTGACTGGCTGAGAGCTTTCCACAGCTTGACGCCGAGCTCCGCACCAGCGCCCGCCTCGCCGAGCGGCGCTGCATGCGGCGCGAGCAGCGGCTGTGAGGCCACGTACTCCGCGTAGAGCACGCCCGCGAACTTATCCGCCTCGTCAATCGACCCTGCCGCCTCCACCGCCTCCTCGGCCAACCCCGCTTGGGTGGCCTTGGCCTTGTTCGCGAGCGCGAGCGCGGCCGCGAAGCCGGCGACGTCGAGCGCGGCGGCCTTGAATGAGAGCTGGTGCAGACCCCACTCATTGCTCAGGGTGGCGAGCTCAAAGCCCACGCACGCGAGCAGCTGCGGGGCGCGCTGGATGGTGAGCAGCCTCTCAGGCCCAAGGAGCTGCAGCGTGGCGAGGCAGGCCGAGAGTGGCTGCAGAACGAAGACGGTGCGCTGGCGCGGCTTGAGCAGTGGCGTCAGTGCCGTATACACTGCCTGCACGGCGCTCGCCGCGAGTGGCGCGTCGTCGATGGTGATCGCGAGCTGCATCGAGAGCACCAGCTGCTGGGCCTCATGCAACTGCTCGAGCGCCGCCACGGCCGAAGCCGAGCGGCTGCCAGCGACGATGACGCCGCCGAGCGCGGCGCGCAGCGCGGGCGCGAGCAGCAGCGCCTGCGCCGCGGCGCGCAGCTCGGCGGCCGCGCGGTACGCGCAATGCTTCTGCACGAGCCGCAGCCGCTGCAGTGGGCTCTGTTGCCACAGATCGAGCGACGGAGTGATCGCGAGGATCGCCTTCTGCACCTCGCTCAGCCCGCGCCGCGCGAGCTTCGGCGCGCCGAGTTGGTACGCGTGCCGTGCAAAATAGGCCCAGAGCAGGGTGCGAGGCAGCGGGAGCGCCGTCACGATCTCACTCGTCATGTCCCCGATCCCCCCAATGACGTCGCCTGCCGCGTCGAAGGCGGCCGCCGCGATGACGATCGGCTTCCCGTGCGGCAGGCCGCGAATGACGAAGCAGTCGGCGAGCGGATCGAACGCGTCGATGCCCACACGGGGCGCACGCGGCCGGCCGGTGCCAGGCAGCTCCTTGTTGTTGAGCGAGACGGCCACACCGACGCCCGCCTCCTTGGCATACACGGCGAACTTGGACGGCACCGGCGCCGGAGCGACGACACCGCCTGGTCCCACCGGGCCACGCGACGGGTAAAACGGGCGCACACGCACGCAGATGGCCTCGTGGGTGCGGTACACGAGCTGTGGGGGCTTGGGCACGGCGGGGGGGCGCGGGCCGCTCGAGAGGGAGGCGCTCGAGGACGCCGAGGAGGCGCGTGCGAGCCGCGAAATGTCCGACGAGGCGGCGGCAGCGCAGCTGTACTCGTCCGCCTGCGCAGCCAGGAGTGCGTCCGCCGCCTGCTGCAGCAGCCCCTCGCGCTCCGCCTGCTCGTGGTAGCACGCGATCTCGAGCAGCAGCAGCGCCTTGGCGCTATTGTCGTGCCCGAACTCGCCGAGCAGCTTCGTCTCGGTGGCGGGCGCCGTCGTGGGGACCGCCGCGCTCGCTGCGTCCTCCTCCGCCTCTCGCATCAGGTCCTGCCGGCTCTTGACGCCGTAGATGTGCTGCTGCTGCCGCCGACGCAGCTGCGCCGCGCGCAAGGTGTCGAACTCGACCTTCGCCTGCTTGATGGCTTTGCGCATGCCCGACTGCAGCTCCGCGCGGAACAGGAGGAGCAGCAAGTCCGCATGCTGGCAGCCGAGGGTTTGGAGGAGCAGGTCCGTGGGCGTGTAAAAGGGCGCCGGCCCATCCGCCGGCTGCAGCACGCTCGTCGCCGACGCGGAGGGTGCGCCTTGCAGACCTCTCCACGCCATCTGCACGACCGCCGCCGAGCGCGCAGCCTCAAGGTCGGCGAGAGCGGCGCGCGCAACAGCGACGGCAGGGTCGGGCTTCGCCAGGTCGAGGAGCACGCTGGTGAGCCGGAGTGCGATCGTGGCGCGCAGCTGCGCATCCGTCGCATCCACCTGGCGAAGCGTCACGTGCACCGGCCGCAGCACGCTCACCAGCTGTGCCGGCGTCATGCGAGTCAACGGCGTCGCGCCGTCGCCGTTGGCGCCGGCACCGGTCGTGCGGGAGAGCGCCGCCGTGGAGGTCGCGGCCGTCGCGGCGGCGGCGGTCTGCGATTTTGAGAGGAGCGGCCCTTGGGTGCACTGCGCGCCCGACTCCTTGCGCGCCTTGTCCGCCACAGAGAGCACGGCGAGCTCGCCCGCACCCGAGATGGTGATGGGTGCGCCGCCTGCGCTCTTGCCCTTGGGGGCATCGGCCACGACGAAGCTGAAGGAGGCATCGACCTTGTTCATACGTGCGAGCTGCTCGGCGAGCTTCTGCGCGTCCACCGCCGTCTTGGGTTTGAGCACCAGCCGCAGCTTGCCATCCCCCGCCGCCGCCGCGCCGCCCATCGAGCGCTGCCGCTGTGTGGCCGCCGTGTCGGGCTGGGTGCATGCATCGATGTCGGCGGCCACGAGCGCAGGAGCCGACAGGGTCCAGAGGCGTAGTGCCGCGTCGGCGAGGAGGTCCTTGCGCGCCGCGGCCGCGCCGCTCACCACGCCTGACGTGGCGCTAAGATCGAGCAGCGTGGCGAGGGCGGCCATCGCATCGTAGCGGGCGGCCTCATCGGCCTCGTCGATGGCACGATAGGCGGCGAGTACGTGAACGTCGAGCCACAGGATGGCAGCCATGGCCGCGTCGGGCACCCCCTCCGCGGCCGCCGCCGCTGCGGCCGCCGTCGACGCGGCCTCCCCTGCGCCTTCGTGCACCTCGAGAGTGGCGCCGTCCTGGGCAAAGGTCAGCTTGGAATGGTCGGCAGCGAAGGTGACGGAGGTGGTGGCGCTCACCGCCTGCGGAGGCGGCGGAGGAGCGATCGGCATCGTGCGCCCCAGCGTCGCCCCGCCCACCGCCGCCGCGCTCCGGTCGGCCGCGGCCGCGGCCTCGGGGCACGCACGGTCAACACGCGCCTGCGCTGCCGGCAGGAGCATGCTCACCTGCATGCAACGCCATCAGCACTCATCAGCGGTAATCAGCGGTAATCAGCGCTCATCAGCGAGCATGCTCACCTCGTCCCACTTTTGGTTCTTGAAGGCGGCGCACAGGAGCCGTACGTGCATGGGCAGCGGTAGAGCCTGTGTCGCGGCCGCAGCCTCCGCGGCCGCCGCCGCCTCGGCCGCCTGCAAACCCTCGAGCGCCGCCGCAGACGCCTGCGCCTGCGCCTGCGCCTCGGCGGCCGCGGCCGCGACGGGCGAGGGTGGCGCGCCCTCTGCCAGTGGCGCTGCGGCCGCCTCCGCCTCGGCCGCCGCCTGCGCCGTCGTCGCCGCCGCCTGCGCGCTCGCCGCCTGCTCGTTCGCCAGAGCGAGGGCGAGCTTGGCCTCCTCGTGTGCGGTCAGCTTCGCGAGCGAGCTCGCCGCAAGCTCCATGCCCTTGGCGAGCAGCTCGGAGACGATCTTCTCGCGCGCCTCGGAGGGAGGCGCCGTCGCGAGAGTGCGTGCGCTGGTCGTGTAGTCGTGCAGCGCCTCGAGCACCGCCACCAGCTGCGCCGTGGGCGCCTCGCCCACCGTCTCTTTGAGCGCCACGACGAGGCCGCTCTCCGGCGGAGGCGGCGGGACTTCGCCCTTGGCCGGCGGCTTTCCCTTGGCGGGAGCGGCGGCGGCTGCCAACTCCTCCGGGGAAGGACCCTTGGGCGGTGCAAGGCACGTCACGTACTTGAAGCGAAGGGCGCCGAGCGCCTTCTCGGCGCGATCATAGCGCGCGTTCATCTCCGCCGTCGGCGGCACCGGGTCGTGCTTGTCGTAGTTCTTGAGCTGCGTGTACCGCGCGAGTGCGTGCGTGGCCGCCTTGGCCGCCGCCTCCACCATGCCCACCGCCTCGTAGCAGTGGCAAAGGGCCTCGTAGAGCTGGATGCGCCACATGAGGAAGCGCGGCGCGAGGAGCGGCAGCATGCCCTCCATGCACAGCGCGCACCAGCCGAGCGTCTCGATCGCCTCAGCCGCGCGCTCCGGCCGCATTAGCCGGGTGCACATGCTGTATGCCAGACGCGTGCCGTTGAGCACCAGCCAGTAGAGCGTCTCGTGCTTGGCGCAGGACGCCATCCCCACGCGCACGCGTCGAAGGAGCTCGCGCACCGTGGCCGTCGATGCGGCGTGCGCCACCGACGGGTCGCGCTCGTCGAGCAGCGCGAAGCTGCACTCGACGGAGCCAAACTCGGCGAGCACGCGCAGCCGAATGGCGCCCATCCCCTTGGCCTCGAGTTCGGCTGTGCCGAGGATCGGCGCGAAGCACTCGCTGAGCGCGAGCTCATAGTCGCCAAGCGACGCGATGATCCGGCCCGACTGCACGAGTCGCTCCTGGTACACGCCAAGCTGCAGCTTGAGCCGGTAGGTCGAGAGCAGCTCGAGCAGCGAGGAAGTGACCGTGGCCTGGAGCTCCGGCGAGCCCGATGCGGCGGTGTGTTCGAACTTCCGGAACATCTTCTCGAAGTACGCGGCAGGATCGAAGCCAGGCTTCTTCTCGGCCATTTTACGTTGGCGCTGAGGAGGTGCGGCAAGTGGCTCGTCAGCGTTCGCGAAGGGGTCGACTGGTGGACGCAACGGCGTGTCGGGAGAATGTTCACAGATGTTCATGTGGGAGCGGTCTGCTGGTGTAAACAACGACGCTGAAGCCAAATTCTTATTTTTCCCGACCGTTTCTAAACTTGCGCAAACTTCATCGCGGGGTTGAGGCACGGTCTCTCCGGGTACCCGGTAGCCGGGAGGCGGCGCGAGCGAGCGAGCGAGCGAGCGGCGCGATGGAGTTCATGGGGAGCCCTCCGAAGTATGGAATTCAAGGGAGGAAAATTTACTCGCCTTACTCTATGGCCCACGAGGAGGACATGGGGATCGTGCCCAGCGCCTGGAGCACCAGCTCGCAGATGAGAGACCCGCGCCCCAATGGTCGTTCCATCTTCGACGCACGATTCAGCGATACCCCCATGGGTCGCTCGCGGGGTTACAACGGCATCATCTGGGACCCTCGTTCGATTGTGAGCCCATTTGGGACTACCGGAATGAAGGGTGCCGCCAGCATCGATGCCCGCACGTTCGCTGCTGACATGGCAGACGAGACGGCTGCAGCTGCGCAGTCCGAGAAGAAGTACGTGCAGCTGAAACGTTACCCGAGCCAAGCACGAGCGTGACTGAGCTGTGTATGCAACTCGCGCATCGCAGGTACGGCAATCTTTCTGTGCATTGATGAGTAGGCCGTCATCACCTCCTGCGTGTCCATTTGGATTTGGTCGCGCCGACGACCCCACCCGACAATTGGCCTGAGATTGATCGCGTGCATATTGGGGTTGCGGCGCTTTGAAAGAGATGCGGGGCCGAGAGTAGAGGCTCTTGTTAGGCGCGGTGCCTGTGCGGTGTGTTTCGAGTGCCAAGTCGAGCGGAGCCTGGTCGTCGTGGTGGCGGGATACACGTGCGGCGCCGACTTAGCCAAGGCCCCGATACCGGCTGCGCGGCGAGCTGTAACAGCCGGTCGGCGCGTCGACCGACGCCGGTCACAAACACCGCACCGCATCGGAAATTGCAAGTATTTACGCGAGCGGAAAGAGTAAGATACTTCTGAGTTCTGTTCTAATTCTAAATTCAAAACGTACAATCATCAAGCTACAGAGTCTTCACACACTTCAGTCTCGACGTTGGTCCGAACACGTGCGGGCATCGAACGGAAAATCTAGCCCTCCCGTAGAGGGGGGGATGCGATGAGCCCTTCATGGCCCTCTTGGATGTGAACGTTTACGTGTTGTGTGAATTCGTGTTGTGAATTCATGATGACGCGAGTTTTTATGTCGGGCGTGCTGCGTGCGTCGCGCTCCGCTTCGTGCGCGCGCGCAACGTGCGTCGGTGCGATCGCTGCACGCGCACACCGCACCGCCTTCGCACACGGAATCGATCGAGACCGCTCAGGTGCTTTACTCTATTGGGCATTGCGGGTTCTACTCCTGCATCTCCGGAAAAAACTCTGGAGGGAGCACACATGCGTCTCCCTCTTCTCCATCCCCGCGCGCTCCACTGCCACGTGACTGCCCAATCCTGCTGAGACCCTGAGCTGGGCTGCCTCTCTCTCGAGGGCCTGCGACTCTCTCCGTTCGCAATGAGCTTCGGAGCCACACGCCGCACGCGAGTCCCCTAACCTTGCGGCACTCTGTTGGCTGTTGCATGTCTGCCCCGAGGCACTTCAAGTGCCCTTCGAGCTTGAAGCCGCTTGTGGTCCCATATCTCCATGCTACCGAATGCACGCATGCAGCCTAAAGCCTCTCTTCTTCTCTCTCGTTCGTTCGCAGGATGATCGCGACGCTCATCAAGTGTTTAACGGAGAAGACAAACGCCCACAGCAGCTGGGTCATGTCGGTGGCGTTTTCCCCGGACGGGACCAAGATTGTGTCGGGATCGGAGGACAAGACGATCAAAATCTGGGATTCAGGTGCGGCGCGAGCTCAAAATCGCCCCTCCTCCGCCAAAACTAACGCTTGCTCGCTTGCCTGGCAGACAAGCTGGAGATGTTGAGCGAGGAGACCAACGCCCACAGCAGCTGGGTCATGTCAGTGGCGTTCTCCCCGGACGGAACGAAGATTGTCTCGGGATCGCGCGACAGGACGATCAAAGTCTGGGAATCGGGTGCGCCGCGAGCCCAAAATCGCCCCTCCTCTTTTGGCCAAAAATGATGCCTGTTGGATTGTCTGGCAGACAAGCTGGAGGAGCTGAGCGAGAAGACGAACGCCCACAGCGACTGCGTAGCGTCGGTGGCGTTTTCCCCGGACGGGACCAAGATTGTGTCGGGATCGTACGACAAGACGATCAAAGTCTGGGATTCGGGTGCGCCAAAGCCCTCAAAATCGCCCCTCCTTGGCCAAAACTGACGCCTGCTGGCTTGTCCGGCAGGCGCGCTGGGGCTGCTGAGCGAGAATACAAACGCGCACAGCAGCGTGATCTGGTCGGTTGCGTTTTCCCCGGATGGGACGAAGATTGTGTCAGGATCGCACGACAAGACGATCAAAGTCTGGGATTCAGGTGCGCCGGAGCACTCAAATCACCCCTACTTGGCCGAAACTGACACTTGTTGGCTTGTCTGGCAGACAAGCTGGAGCTGCTGAGCGAGAAGATCAACGCCCACAGCGGGGACGTCAATTCGGTCGCGTTCTCCCCGGACGGGACCAAGATTGTGTCGGGATCGGACGACAAGACGATCAAAGTCTGGGATTCGGGTGCACTACGCCCTCAAATCGCCCCTCCTTGGCCAAAACTGACGCTTGCTGGCTTGTCTGGCAGACAAGCTGGAGGTCTTGAGCGAGAAGACGAACGCCCACAGCGACACCATCAGGTCGGTGGCGTTCTCCCCGGACGGGACCAAAATTGTGTCCGGATCGCACGACATGACGATCAAAGTCTGGGATTTTGGTGCGCCAGAGCCCTCGAATCGCCCCTCCTTGGCCAAAACTGACGCTGACGCCATATGGCTTGCCTGGCAGACAAACTGGAGCTGTTGAGCGAGAAGACGGACGCCCACAGCCTACCAATCATGTCGGTGGCGTTTTCCCCGGACGGGCCCAAGATTATGTCGGGATCGTGCGACGGGACGATCAAAGTCTGGGATGTGGTCAATTGGTCTCGCAAAGATCATTTGATGTTCAACGTCACCACCCAGCGATTTGTCTTGCTGCTGCTGTGGCTGAACAAATACAGCATGAAGTTTCCCGATGATGTGCTTGATCTGCTCATTGAAACTTGCTTGCGAAGCAAATGAGGCGGGGTGCACGGCAACAGGGTGCACGGCAACCAGGTGTCGCCATCTGATTTGAGCAGTGCCTCGCTGTGTGTGCTGCATGGTGCATGCTGAGGAAAGGAAACGCATGAAACGGAGACAGGACATGTCGGTACCGTCCACCGCCGAGGGCCACGTCTACGCCTTTGGACGCACGGAGGAGAAGCTCCCTAAAGCTCCGCAAGCTCGTGCTCGGCCTCAAGCAGGTCGGCAACCTCGGCGACGCGCCCTACAACTGCGTGTTCTGCGTCACAGGCGCCCGCTTGATCGTCGCTGCGTGCGACGGACAGTTCGCCGACGCCCTCAAAAGGCGTCGGCGTCTCCCTCCTGGCCGCCGAAACCACCGGCGCTCGCGGCCATGTCCATGACCATCCTTTCATGAGTTGGCGCCTGCATGAGCATGTTCATGAATTGGCGCCTCCTGTGCCCCTGACGTGTTGTTGATGTCTCCTCCGACCCCGGGGGTACCCCCGGAGTGTATGTGTTTGTCTGCGCCTTCCACGGAGTGTCTCCATGGGACCGGTGGATGCGCGTCTTGCCGAGATTAACGAACGTGAATGTGAACGTGTCGCGTTAACGTTCACAGAGAACCGGTTACCGGTACAAGGTGTGACACAAGGACACAAGGAAGGAACCCAATGCGCTCTCAGGTAATGGTTGCGCGTCTCGCCGCGCCCGCCGCACGCGTCCCGCTGCCACGGCTGCAGGCTTCGGGTGAGGAACCACCCACCCTGGATGAGCTCCTCAAAGCGCTTGGAAACTTGCCTCTTGACGACGAGGAGGAGGACATGCCGGACGACTTCAATCCTAATTCACAGAGCTGGGTGGATTACAATTTCGTGGCCGATTACGGCTTTGACCCGTTCAAGTTTGCGGAGCGCGACTTGCACCTTGGCAGCGCCCTTGACAAGGCGAGGCCGAGAGCCTACGTCCTGCGTGACTACCGTGAGGCGGAGCTGCGTCATGGCCGCTTGGCCATGCTTGCCGCACTCGCATGGCCGGTGCAGGAACTACTATCACCTGTCCTTAGCCGCGCTCTGCGCGAGCCGCTGCTGCTCGTTGAGACTGGCGGCCGCTCTCCATCAGTCCTAAACGGTGGGCTGGACCAGAGCACAATCCCGGCGACGCTGGGCCTCTTCGCGATTGGCATTGCCGTCGTAGATGCATATTCGCTGAAGCTGCGCGAGGGCACCGACGATTGGATGCCTGGCGACTTTGGCTTCGACCCTCTAAATTTGCTGGGCGGTGCCTCGCTCGAGGCGCGCCGTGCGATGCAGACCCGCGAAATCAACAACGGCCGGCTGGCGATGATCGCCGTGACCTCCTTTGTAATAGAAGAGGCCGTCACGGGGCGCCCCGTGATCGAGATCACGCCATGGCTGTTCAGGCCCATCTTCCTATTCCCAGAGGTGCAGCAGCTCTTCAACTACGAATTTGCAGCGGCCGCCTTCCGTCCCAAGTGAGTTGTCCTAGTGGGGGAGCGCTCGCAACGCCCCGATCGCAGGTGCTCCAGTTCGCAGTTCGGAGGTGCGATTTCCACATTCCGACCGGAAAAATAGGCGCGAGGACCGGAGAGACGTGCACACGCATCCACGTCGAGTCTACATGTATTATCCATTCAGTACAATGCTCATACCATGCTGCGACGCATGCCTTTTTTACGATATGCGTTGAACGCTCGGATCGATCTTACGTGCTCCGGTTAACCCCGACGTCGTGGTCGTCACTATTCCAATAGACTATTGGTAGTGCCAAAAGTGCGCCGCGCCCCCGGCCAGGTCGGCCCGGACGGCGGGCGCGGACACCGCACGGCACGACGACGAACGCGCGCGCGGACACGGCGGGACGACGGGAGGCGGAGGACACCATGTTCCCTGTACGCTATCGGAGGCACTCCTACGGAACCCTACAGGCTGACTATGTCCTCGCTATGAGCACCTCGGCCCGCCGGTGACGCGATGGGCAGTACTACCCCCGCCGCCCGCGCCGCCTGGCTGAGAGCCTCCACTGCCGATGGCCTAGAGCCGGTGCCGCCGGTGCCGCCGGTGCCGTCAGGGAAGACGATACGGTACGAGGGCTCGTGCTCGTGCTCGTCTTCTGCGTCGCTGTCGGCGGCGGTACCCTCATCCTGAGCGGCGCGAGGGCGCCATGACGGGCGCTCTTTGACCCAATTGTCAGCGTCGTCGGCATCATCCTCGTCCACCCCGTCGGTCGTCGAGGACTGCAGCGTGCGCGAGTACTTGTACCGTGGCCGCGTTGCCCAGGCGCCCAAACGAGACGCACAGCAGCAGCAGCAGCCCAAGAGCACGCAGGCGATGGCGATGAGCACGCCGGCTGCGGGCCAGAAGAACGGATGGCTCGGCCCGATGCCGATGGCGAGCTCGATGGACTCGTCAGCGGAGGCGAGGATAGACTGCATCGTCGGCCATTCGAATTCGTCTGGAGGCTGGAAGGGCGCGGCGCTGCCATCAGCGTGGATGATGCTGAGCCCGGCAGCGGCATCGATGGCGCGCGCCGCCTGCCCGCGGAAGAGGACCGAGCCAGGGGAGCGCAGCAGCTCGTGGAAGCGGCTTGCCGCGGTGTAGGCTCCTGGCTCAAGGAGATCAACAGTCGCGTACTCGGCGGCCAGACGCAGCTCGACGAGCCGGATGGAGGCTCGCGGGATGCGAAGCGCTTTGGCGAGGTCGCGCAGGAGGACCTCCTCGAGCAGTGAGCGCTCTCGTGTGAACGGCGCGAGGAGACGCATCTCCAGTCGCAGCGCGTGCGCCGGCGGCGAGGGCAGCCGGTCTGTTGTGGCCCTGTCACTGCTGAGCGACCAGTCGTGCCAGCCGTGCACGTTCAGTGGCCGGAAGCGGAAGCGGCAGCCAGCGGGCGGCGGGCAGCGAAAGGCCGCGAGCTCGAGCTCTGTGGGCGAGAGAGTACGCACGCTCGAAGGGGGCACGGCCGCCGCGGCCAGGCGCTGACTCGCAGACGATGAGGCGAAGGCGCCGTCCGCGACAGCGCCCGCGTCGTCTGCGCCGTCAAACGGTAGCGAGCGCCATACCGCGTGTGCGTCCGCGGCGAAGCGGCGACAAAAGTCGCACGCCTTGCACTCACACCAGCCGCAGTCGGTCGCGAGGGTCTCGATGTGGCAGCGATCGGCACAGCGCTCGACCCGCGTATCGCTCTCATGAGGCGAGGAGCATGGGACTGTCGGAGGGGGCGGCGAGGGCGGCAGCACCAGCGGGGGCGGCGGCGGCCGCAGAGGGCGCGGCGGCGAGGGCGAGGGCGAAGGGATGGGGGCTGGGTGCGGATGGGGATGCTGCGGTGGTGGCGGCGGCTTGCGCGGCGGTGGGAGCGGTAGCGGCGAGGGTGGGGGCTTGGGCTGGGGACTTGGCGGCGGATGCGGCGGGCTGGGCGGCGGTGAGGGCGAGGGCGGCGGCGCAGGCGAGGGAATGGCTAAGTCCGCTGGCCGCGCACACACAAACGGCTTGGGCTGCACGCACGGTGCATCCGCCCACTTGCCACGCGCCATTGCGTCCACGCCACGGCTCGAGAGCAACTCAAGGCACGAAACGCCAATGATGCGGTTGCCGCTGCTATCGGCACCGTCAGGCTGCGCAGGTGCCCAGGCGCGATGTTCCTCATGCTGCAGCAATCCGCCGTCAGCCCATGCCCACGGTCCGCCTAGCAGGGTGCCCGCCACGACGTCGTCCGCGGCCGGTAGCTTACCGTCCACCGCTGCATAGAGCTCGCACGTGCTACGTGGCGCACCTGACCCGAAGGTGTAGTGGAGGCAGCCGGGTTCGGCTGCGCACCGGCCGCAGCACTCGACGGCGTCCACAGCGTTCACCTCCTTGATAGGGTCGCCCTTGTGCCGCTCGCCGTAACTGCTCGAGCAGCTGCGGGTGCTCGCCCCAGCCCAGCAGCCCGAGGCCGCCGAAGCCGCGCCGGCCGGCCCGCTTGCCGCGGCGCTGATTGGGGCGATGGCCGCGTCACACAAGCGCAGCGCGGCCGCCTGTGTCGCGACGTTGCGCAGACTCACTAGCTCAGCGGCCCAGCGACGTCGGCACTGCTCGCTAGCTCGCCCGTGGGAGATCGCTTCACTAAATGCGCGTAGGCACTCGTCACCGACGCGTGTGAACCCATGAGCACAGCTGACCGCGCCGAGGTCGTCGGTCAAACAAGGCGCCGCGCCGCCCGTGACTGCGCAGAGGCCAGCGAGCCCATCAAACTCCTTCCAGCCGGGGCAGCAGCGCGCGGCGCCGCCGGGCCGTGCCGAACAGCCCGCCCCGCCGCACCTGCCACACATGCTCGCGCAACACGCGGCGCCATCGGCAGAGAGGACGCCCGAGCACGTGCTCGCGACGGCGTCTGTGAGTCGTCGCGTCTCGGGTGACGAAATCGGCGTCGTCTCGGGTGACGAAATCGGCGTCGTCTCGGGTGACGAAATCGGCGTCGTCTCGGGTGACGAAATCGGCGGCGTCTCGGGTGACGAAATCGGCGGCGTCTCGGGTGACGAAATCGGCGTCGTCTCGGGTGACGAAATCGGCGGCGTCTCGAGTGACGAAATCGGCGTCTCGGGTGACGAAATCGGTGTCTCGGGTGACGAAATCGGCGTCTCGGGTGACGAAATCGGCGTCGTCTCGAGTGACGAAATCGGCGGCGTCTCGAGTCGAGGCGGCGGCGGCGGAGGCGGCGGCGGTGAAGGCGGCGGTGGTGAAGGCGGGGTCGGCGGTGAAGGCGGCGGCAGCGGCAAGGTCGGGAAGGGCGAGGGGGGCGAGGGGGGCGAGGGGGGCGCACGAAGCCCTCCCAAAACGAGATGGCGAGCACCCCAAGCGGAGGCACCGCCCGGCTCGGCCTCGCCTGCGCCCTCGCTCACCTGCGAGCGCGTGTACTGGATCTGCCACCTCGTGAGCGTGCGGCAACTGTCAAAGGCGCCGCTCCAAGAGAGCTCGATCGAGGCCGAGGAGGTGACCGAGGCGACTGGCGGGCGGAGCAGCGCCGCCGCACCGAGGCCGGCGAGCATTGGTGGCGATGCATCGCCCAGCACAACGCGCGGCTCCGGGCGCGACGGCACGGGCGTGCGCGCACTCAGCCGGAAGCGTACCGAGCCGTAAGGATCGAGTCCAAACGCCGAGACTCTGCCGCCTGCCGTGTCGGCGACGAGCACACGCCAGTCATCGGAGCCGTCGCGCGCCAGCTCGAGGTCCCATGTGGTGCGCGGCTCGGGCGCGCACGAACAGAGCACGGGCAGCTGCAGCCGGAGCGCCGTACAGCCCTCCGACTGCACGGCCGTCGGCGGCGGCAAGGGCATCGGAAAGTCAGCCGGTCGCATCGTGCGTGCGAGCAGCAGCTCCGAGACTGGGCCAGATCCTTCGGCCGTGCGCGCGCGCACGCTGATCGTGTAGTTGGCGCCCGCGTGCAGGCCGATGAGCTCCACGCGGTTGGTGAGCGCGCCGGCGTCGCTAGTGCCAGCACCATCGCTGCCGCCGCCAGTACCCGCTCCGTTGCGGCCGCCATTGCCGCCGCCGTCGCCGCCGCCGCCG
Organism: Chrysochromulina tobinii; assembly: GCA_001275005.1. Taxonomy (NCBI): domain Eukaryota; phylum Haptophyta; order Prymnesiales; family Chrysochromulinaceae; genus Chrysochromulina; species Chrysochromulina tobinii. Next base: position 7,638 of record JWZX01003226.1, on the reverse strand, counting down.
CCTTTGCGTTTGGTCGGATCCACGCGCACGGTGGCTCGCGCACCGCTCCGCTCCTCCGTGGGGCCGTACGTGACGACGTACTCGAGCACGCGCGAGGGCAGCGCTGCCTCCGCCCACTGCACGGTGAGTGACGAGCACGAGGCCTGCAACAACATCGGCTTGCCCGGCTGGAGCGCAAGCTGCGGCGGCGGCGGCGGCGAGGGAGAAGGCGGGCACGGCGGTGGCGGCGTTGGCGGTGGCGGCGGTGGCGGCGGCGAGGGCGGTGGCGGCAGCGGCGAGGGCGGCGGCGGTGACGGCGTCGGTGGCGGCGAGGGCGGCCGCCACGGTGGCGCCGGCGGGAGCGGCGGCGACGGAGGTGGTGGGCTCGGGCTGCGCAGGACGGTGCCCGCAGTAAAGCCAGCGTCTGCGTGTCGCTCCGTGCGCGAGGCGAACAGCGCACACGACTTCTCGTTGCCGCCGCCCGATTGTTCATAATTGAACGAGACACATGCAGGCGATGCGATGCACATGTCGCAGCAGCTCGAGGCGTCAGCCAAATGTGGCACCGTGCGAAGGTGAGCGCCCCAATACCATACACCGTCTTCAAGCTCGCACGTGCCGCCGTCGCACAGCTTCATCCACGCGCCGGCGCCAGTCGGCGAGGGCGTCGGCTCGCTGCCCTTGCGCGCCTCAAAGGTGTCGTGCTTTGAGCTGGTGACGCCGCCGCACTCGGCGCCCAGCTCGAGGCATGCGTGCTGCGCAGCGTCCAAGGTGCTGAATGTGGTGGCGGAGGCGCGGTCTGTGCCGACGCGAAAGCCGGATATCTCGGCCGAGAAGCGGCACGAGGGCGACGGCCTTTGCGACTTTTGCATTCCAGCCGCTCGCCCGTCGCAATTTCCAAATGTGGTATGAATATGTAAAAAACCATCTGTGAAATTTAGTTGGTGACAAATCCCCGGACTGTGCCACGAGGCGCTGCTCATGTGAACACGAGGCGGAGGAGGCGGCGGCCATGGCGGCGAAGGCAACGGGGAAGATGACGGAGGTGGCGGCGGACCGGCGGTGGTCGAGGAGGCGGCGGTGGCGAAGAGGGCGGCGATGTCGTCGGCGGCGGCGGCGAGGGTGGCGGCGGCGGCGGCGACAAGGTCATCGGAGGTGGCGGAGGCGGCGGGTTTGAGGGCGGCGGCGGCGGCGGCGGCGGCGAATGCATCGGGGATGTCGTCGGTGGTGACGGGTCGGTGGCGACGGCCGCCTACAAGGCGAAGAAGTTGGGCACCATATGATTGAGCCCATGCCCTTCTTCCCCGTCACCTACAACACTCACATCCTGACCCTTTGCCTCCACAGGTCTTGACAGCCGCCCTCGAAGGGTCAGCCTACCCGCTGTCCGACGTCATCACCTCCGACATCCAACTGGGGGGAAGACCCTGAAGATCCGCGCTGACGGCTTTAGATTGAACATGAAGGTCATCGATTACCTCCTCAAGGCCAACTTCCAGCTCATCTTCCTCAACGTCGGCATGACGGCAAGCAGGCAGCTCACGGACCTCCTCAACAAGAAGCAAGGGTGCCTGGCAACGTCGACATATCATACTGTTCTAGTCGCCAGCGACATCAGAAACGAGGTGACGAGCGCGGCGGCGCTCCTAAGTGCTTGTTGCACCACAGCACTTTCAGCGCATCCCGGAACTCGTGATGGGGTTGAAGGCGCTGTCCAGTCGCCACGGAACACTTCCGTACAACACACAGATCTTCGCGGGCATCAGCAGTCTCATCGCCCTTGAAATCTCGTCCTCGAGAAAGACCACATTCTACACTCACGTGAAGAAAGCGCTTGGCAAGCAGCCACTGCATGCGGCGAAGCACAAACAAGCACGCGATATCGTCAACGGGTACTACGATAACACAGATTCATTCGCTGCGCTCCCGACGGCCACGTTCAGGTTGATCTTCGGTGCGTCCATCGCCACAAGGCGAAGATTCAAGTTGTGCACCATCGGGAGCACCTCCGACGCGATCGTCCGCCAGTTCAAGAACATCATGTACTGCAAGTACCAGGACGCGAGGGCCCTCGTCGAGAGAGCCGGCCGCCTGGGCCTCCACGAACACCTGGCGACGGCCCTCTCGGCCTGGAACACCGAGCTGTCCGAGACGCCTTGGGCCAGCGATGGCGAGGATCTGCCCAGCATGTCCGCCCGTCCGAAGGCGAAGTAGAGCGGGGACGCGGAGCGAAGCGCGGGGGTACCGGGCGCGCGAGTGCGTCCATCGCCATGCGTCATGCACAAGGCAAGGAGGGCGCACACCGTGACGTCTCGGGGTCGGAGCGCGTGCTTAGGCAGCTCAAGGTCGGTACTCCGGTGATGCTCCGGTGGGTTCCGGAAGCCCCGGCATGTCTCAGACCTCGCGCCGTGGGAAGCGGAAGTGGGGAGCCTCCCATTTTAGGTGGCTGCGGTGCAAGGTGGTGGCGGTCGAGAAGGCCACGCGGACCGTCACAAGAATGACTTCTAGCCGCCAACGACCGAGCGGCTGCCGCAGACAGGCCACAGCCGCCGCCGCCACCGTCGCGGCCTCGCTGGGAGTGGAAGCCGTCCGCGCCGAGCGCGACGCGGCCAAGGATGATGCCGCAAGGGTTCGGATCGAGTTGGACGCGGAACGGACAGCGTGTGCAGCCGGACGAAAGCGGCGCCCGGGCGACCTCTTCCTTCCTCATGTGCCCGGGCGGTGTCGGCCAAGGCACGTGGACATAGAAAAAGCACACTCCCCGTTCCCCCCTTTCCCCATCAAATGCATGCGCGCGCCCACCGTGGCGCGGGGGCGCTATGGTGGTCCGCGAACTTCGCACGTCGTAATGACTTTCCTCCGAACCTATCATGAGTGTTTGCGTGCCTAGTTGATTTGCGCTTGAGGTGCCACATGCATTTGCTTCGCGGTTTTGCAGCATCTCCGCAAGCCCCGCCGCAGTGGGAGGCGCAGCCATGCGGCGGGGCCAGCGGGACGTCCCAGCCGCAGAAGCCGCCCTCGGCGAGCCAAGCCGCCTCTGAGCTGCTCTCTCGCCTGCCGCACGAGCACCAGTTTGCGCTGGGCGGCCTGATAGCCGCGCTGCTCGGCTCCAAGGGCTCCAACTGGGGCGACGCCTTCTGCCGTGGCTGTTTGCGGAAAATCGCGCTTTCGGCGCTCAAGCTGCCCGTCGAGCATTTGGAGGCGCTCCTGCCCATCTACGAGCACAATGCGACCGCGAAAGAAGATGCGAAACGGGCGCTCATCAGCCTGCTGCCTGCGGAGGAGGAGGAGCGCGCGGCGCTGCTGCTCGCGCTTCTCGCAGTCACCATCCTTTCCGAGGATGCGCAGACGGAGGGCTACGACGCGCGCTCGCGCCAGCTCCTCGTCGAGCTGGCCAATACGCTCGGCGTGCCGTGGCAGAAGATGGCGGAGATGGAGCGGCAGCTCGCCGACTCGATGCGCGCGCAGGCGGCGAGCCTGGCCGCACTGCAAGAGAGCGCCGAGATGGAGCGCCGCGCCCCCGCCGGCGCGGCCGGCAGCGCGGCCTGCGTGCCGGGCAAGAAGCCGTACATTTCGGCCAAGTGGCGCAGGCGCGCGGCGGTGGCAGGCATCGGGGTCGCGTCCGGCCTCGCAATAGGCTTGACCGCGGGCCTCGCGGCGCCTGCGGTGCTCGCAGGCCTCGGCGCAGTTGGCACGGGCATCGCGGGCATCGGGGGCGCGGTCGGTGCGGCCGGCCTGGTCGGTTCGGGCACGCTGACGACCGCTGTGGGCGCCTCGATCGTTGGCATCACCGCCGTGCTACAGGGGTCCATCGGTGTGACGGTGGTGACCACGCTCTTCGGCGCAACTGGCGCCGGGCTCGCCTCGCTCAAGCTCAACCGACGCCTCGGCGACGTGCAGGAGTTTGAGTTTGCGCAGCCGCCCTCCGCCGCCGAGCGGCACGCTAAGCGCATGAGCGAGGAAAGCCAGATGGTGGGCCGCGCGTCCTCAGCAAGCGCGCTCGTCGATGCCAAGGGCGATCCCGAGGGCGGCAAGGACGTGGATGAGGCCGCTGAGGCCGCCTTCGACGGCACCGACGGCCTCGTGGTCGTCGTGTGTGTGTCGGGGTGGCTCGCGGGCGACACGGACACCCCACAGCAGCACTGGTGGGGTGACGTGGCCGAGGTTCCCTCTGAAGCCAAGGAAGGCAAGGAAGGCAAGGAGGGCAAGGGCGCCGCGGGCGCCGCGGGTGCGCCGGTGGCGAGTGGGTTCCCCCCGCGCCCTTCGTGGCCGGAGCCCATGCCAGCGCTGCCGCCCACCCCGGCCGCCCTCGCTGCGCACGAGATTCGGGCGAGTGCGGCGGAGCTCGAGGCTCGCCGGCAGCAGGAGCTCATCTCGGCGCTCGTCGAGATGGGCTTCCCACAGCATGCCGCGCGCGAAGCGGCGCCGCGCCACGTGCGCCTCGAGGAGATCGTTGAGGAGCTGCTTGGCAACGGCTTCAAGCCCTCCCTGACTTCAACAGGAGAGCCGGTCCAAGGGGGCGAGGTAGCGGCGCTACGCCGCATGTCCCTCGGCGCGAAGATGGCGAGCAGGCAGCTCGATCCGCCAACACCGCCGCCGCTCCCCTTTGCAGTCATGGATGGCGTGGTGGCCGCCGCGGCCACACCGGAGGCAGCCGCCGCCGCATCCTCGGCGAGTCGCGCGGCCGAGCAGGGCGCGGGAGGGCAGCAGCAGGGCGAGGCCGAAAACGGGCTGGGCGTGACGAGCTTCGTACAGATCGACGAGGCGCCAGGGCGCAGCGCGCTCGAGTGTCTGCCGCACGCGGAGCACCACGTGCTGCTCTGGGAGAGTAAAGAGCTACGCGTGCTCGGCAACGCGCTCGGCCACATTGACTGGAAAGGCATGGCAGTGAGTACAGGTGCGTCGGCTGCTCTCCATTACACGTTCCTCGCGTCGCTGATGGCCGCAGTCGCCATGCCCGCCTACCTCGTCAAAGCGTGCGACGTGATCGACAACCCTTGGGCCATCGGCTTCAAGCGCGCGCAAAAGGCGGGCGCGCTGCTCGCGCACGTGCTGCTCGAGCGCACTCATGGCAAGAGGCCGGTCATCCTGAGCGGCTTCGGGCTCGGTGCGCGTGTCATCTTCGATTGCCTCCTCGTGCTTGCCGAGGCCCTCAAGCGAGGCGACGTGCGCGCTGCCGGCGTCATCCAGCACGTGGTGCTCATGGGGCTGCCTGCAACGGCCGATCCGGAGGTGTGGAAAGGGCTGCGCCTCGTGGTGGCAGGGCGCATCGTCAACTGCTACCGGCCCAACGACCTCGTGCTCTTGATAGTGCACCGCGCTGCCAACATGACGTATGGCGTCGCCGGGCTCGGCGAGGTCAGCTGCGACAGCGTCGAGAACTACGACGTGAGCGGCATCGTGCACGCGCACGGCAAGTACCGCCGTCAAACCGGCGCGGTGTTCGACCTCGTCGGGCTCGAGCAGTGCGATCGTGCGCCCAGCGTCGAGCGCGATGATGAGCAATGAGCGAGCGGTCTAGCCCTCTCTCGGCGAGCATACCTTAACGTTGAGGTACGACCTGTGAATGTAGCGCAGTGTTGACCGCGGAGCGCCGTCCTTTGTGGTCTGGACGAGTGTGCGGAGCGGAGTGGGAATCCGGGAAACTGAGACGGCGGCTGGTTTGAGCGCGGGGACCACGGGCGGTGTGCGGGTGTGGCCGCGACCCCGCGAGGACACGCGACGACACGTAGCCGTGCAAAAGACTATGTCGAACGTACACTGGGATCCGCTTCGGCCTTCAGACGAAACTTGTTTGCCATTCACAACGCGCGGGCCGCACTTCGGGTGGGCGGTGCGCGCGCGACGAGAGCAGCTCCGCCGACATGCCATCCTCCAAGGCACCTGCAAAGACGGAGCAGCCTCCTGCGGGTTCGGCTGCGACGGCCACCGCTTCGGCAAACCTTGCCGACAGTGTGATACGCATCCTTTTGGCCTCGGACACACACCTCGGGCTGAACGAACGCGACCCAATCCGCAAGGACGACGCAAAGAACACCTTTGAGGAGATCTTTCGGATCGCCGTCGAGCAACGCGCCGACATGGTGCTGCTCACGGGCAACCTCTTCCACGAGAACAAGCCCTCGCGCCGGGCGATGCAGACGGCAATCGAGGTGCTGCGCAACCATTGCCTCGGCAACGGCGACGTCTCGCTGGACATCCTGTCCGACCAGGGCGCGTCCTTCCACGGCAACTACAAGTCGGTCAACTACGAGGATCCCAACTACAACGTGCAGCTGCCCGTGTTTGCCATCCACGGCGACCACGATGACCCTGGCGGCGAGGGTGGTCTATCAGCGCTCGACCTGCTCGCGTCGGCCAACCTGCTCAATTACTTTGGCAAGGTGCCGAACACGGCGCACATCGCACTCACGCCGCTGCTCATCCGCAAGGGCACAACCAAGCTCGCGCTCTACGGCATGGGCCACGTGAACAACGACCAGCTGACGCGCGCTCTGGAGCGCAAGGAGTTCAACGTAGCGCGGCCGTCGAGTGATCCGGAGACGTGGTTCAACGTACTCGCGCTGCACCAGAACCGCGCGAAGACCTCGACGGGCACCGCGGGTGCCGTTAAGGAGGCGCTCCTGCCCTCGTGTATGGACCTCGTGCTCTGGGGGCATGAGCGTGAGTGCACGCTGCCCAGCAGCGTGGCTGACGCGCCGGTCGACCCTGGGGTCAAGTTTGCCGTCCTGCAGCCGGGCGCGACGGTGGCGACGGAGCTCGCGGACGCGGAGGCGGGCAAGAAGTGCGTCGCGCTGCTGCAGGTGTGCGGCGACAACTACAAGTTCGAGCCGATCGAGCTCCAGACGGCGCGCCCGTTCGTGCTACGTGAGGTGGTGCTCGCCAGCCACGCCGACGAGCGCGAGCTTGAGAGCGAGGAGGGGCTGGCGGAGCTGCTGGCGGAGCAGGTGGAGGATATGCTCGCGGAAGTGCACGCCAAGTTCCCGACCACGCCGCTGACCGCTGCAGACGAGAACCGCCAAAAGTATCCGCTGCTTAGGCTCAAGGTCGACTACACGGGATTCTCGACGCTCAACCCGCAAAAGTTTGGGGCTCGCTTCGTCGAGCGGGTGGCCAACCCTTCGTCGATGCTCAAGTTCCACCGCTCCAATAAGGGTGCGAAAGCAACCAAGGAGAGCGCGGGCGGCAAGGAGGGTGGCAAGCGCAAGATGGCGAGCGAGCTCGACGAGGAAGCCTTGCCTTCGGAAGTTCCACAGCAGATCCAGGGCCTCGTGAGCGAGATGCTCGCAGGCAACACAAAGGACCAGCTGCGGCTGCTGCCGCAGAGGATGCTCGACGCGGCCGTCTTCGAGGGCTTCGTGGGCAAGGAGGAGAAGGGCGCCATCCAGCAGCAGACCGACCAGTGGCTCGAGGAGACGCGCAAGAAGATGCAGCGGCGCATGGCCGCCGAGATGGCGCGCGCCGACGGCGATGCCCCGAACCTCAGCTCGCGTAAGGACCACGAGAAGCTGCTCGAGAAGATCGCGCAGGAGGAGTTTGAAGCTGCTGAGGCGGCCGCCACGGCCGAGGGCGTCGGCACGGGCGCGGCCGGCGGCAGAAGCAGCGGCGCGGGCCCGAGTGGCGTGGGCAGCGCCCCTGCGGGCCGCCGCCCAGCCGCCG
>JWZX01003225.1:0-31470 GCA_001275005.1 Chrysochromulina tobinii | reverse complement strand
GGCGGCGGCGGCGGCGGCGGCGGCGGCGGCGGCGGCGGCGGCGTGCTACTGTCAAAGAGCGTACAGATCGCTTGGCCGCGGATGAGCTGACTGCGTGCAAAGAGCCCTAGCCCTAGCTGCCCCCCGAGCTGTGAACGTGCACACCCTCCGAGCTGTGAACGTGCACATCCACCGAGCTGCACACCCCCCGCCGACGGCGCCACGAAGGCAAAGTGGTTCATCGGGCCGTGCGCAGCTGCGCTCAGTAAGGCCGCCGTCTCTCGAGCAGCGTCCTCCGCGAGGCGCTTGCGTGAGTGCAGCTTGGGTGGCGCAATCTCGGGAGCGAGCTCGAGTGAGAAGCCGCAGCCAGACCGCTCGCGCGCGCACCACCAGCGCCCGTAGCGGAAAGAAGCTGACAGGCCACACCCACACAGAGGCGCCCGCGCCGTGGGCGGCGGGTGCAGCTCGACGCCGCAGCCCATCGGCGCATCGTCCGCGCCGCTGCTGCTGCTGCCGCTGCTGCCGGCCGATACTTGCACGGCTGGGCGCGTGTCCGCCTCACACCACCACCGGCCACGTTCCCAGACGCACGGCCGCGGCGGCGTGCAGCCGCACTGCGGCGGCGGCGCGGGCGGGGGCTGCACGGCCGGCGTAGTCAGGCTGTGCAAGGTGGCCTGGTATCGAGGGCCGACTGACGTGTAATTGATCGCTTCGAAGCCGCCGTCGAGAAGGAAGGCGGCACTGTCCACGCCGCCTCCGCCCACCGGCAGCGCATAGATCCGTAGGCCAGCGCCGCCAGCGAAATCATCGTCAAGACGAGGCTCTTCATTAGCCCGTTGGCGGTCCGAGGCAACGCCCGGCCAATGCGCGGCGCCGGGCCGAGGACCGCCTGGCCGAGGAATGGGCTTGTCAGGCCGGTGGATGCATGCCTTGCGCAGCTTGCCCGGACCGCCATTTTTGGGCTTGTCGCGGCACGCCTCGCACCTGCCACACTCGAAAATTCTTCTGCTGCTCGGAGGTGCGTCGCCACTCACGCTCGCGTCGGCGCGGGCGGCGACCAGCACTGCACCGTTGGCTCCGATAGTGAGTGTGACGATGACACGCGCTGGTGGCACCGACGCGCTCGGCCTGGGTATTGCCGGCCGCTTGGACGGAGAGGACATGAAGGGCAGCCTCCTCTCGGTGTCGTCCTTCATGAATCCCTTCACAGAGAACAAGCCTGCTCCCGGTGTGAAGGTTGATCCGATCAAGTGAGTGAGTCACTCACTCACTCATCAAGAGTGCGCAAATAACCGGGCTACTGTACACAACGACACTACTAACCACGCCAGAAAGGCTTCGCAGTATTGACTGAGAACGAAGCGAGGGCGTGTTTTGCTGCCATGCCTGAACACCAACCGAGGCCTAGAGCGAAGGACGCGGCCAGAGCACGCGCTCGGCGTCGATGACAACCTCGACCACGCCCCGGAGGAAGGCGATCTGAGGGTGCTCCCACATGACCTCGCCGCTGAGTGCGCTGTGGTAGTAGCGGGTGCCGTGCTCATCGGTGAGCTCAGTCCAGCCGAGCGGCCGCTGCGCGCACAGCGCCGCATCGGCGATCCACAGTTGTTCGCAGCCGAGCTCGCCGCCGTAGGGCAGGCCGAGGTAAGCTGCCATCACGAGAACCTCTTCGAGAGCGCGCGGCATGGCCTGGAGGGAGCGCGCGCGCTGCATGTCGAAGGAGGAGCGCAGAGCGTCCACCTCGGCCAGCCTGCACCACGCGAGCCGCACCTCGGGGCTTGCACTCGGCGGTGGCAGGAAGGTGGGCGCAGGCAATGCGCTCCAGGCCGAGCTGGGCGTGGCAGAAGGTGCGAGGGCGGGAGATCGCGATCTGCCGTGGAGGGGATGGCCGCGAGGGTAGTAGCTCTCCTCAGTGATGGAGCTCTCCTCCCCGTCAAATGCGCTCAGATCGATCCTCAGGCGCACACTACCATCACCGAAGCCTGCATTCTCGAGCTCGAGCAGGGCGAGCGCCGCCTTGGGCGCCACGGGCGCGGGCTTCACAGGCTTGGGCCGAAGAGGCTCCCTGTGAAGAGGCTCCCTCGAGGCCACGGGCATGCCAGCGTCGAGGGCGGCGAGGCGCTCCTTGGCAGCGTGCTCGAGGGACGCACGTGAGAGCTCCATTACGCGGCGCGCAGTGGGCTCAATTGGTGCGTTCGGTGCGAAACGGTAGCGCGAGCCTCGCAGCGCGGGGAAACGACAAATCGAGAGCCCGCGCGTCTCCGGCGAGGTGCCCGCCATGCCCACTGGGTGCCCGCCATTCGAATCCGGGCTCGGCTCCATGCCGGGGCCGACGCTGGCACCCTCGCGTCGTATCGAGCCGTTGCCCTCGCGCACCGGGACGCGGGTGTGCGTCTCGTTCGCCCCCATGCTCTGCCAGCCGGGCCCAAAGCGGTGGCGCTTGCGAGCGGACGCGCGCATGTCGACGCAGCACGGCTGGCCGTCGAGAGCGAAGAGGTACCACGCGACGACCGGCTGCTTCTTGAGCGAGACCTGTGGCGCGTAGTTGCAGAAGCGGCGCGCGGTCAGCTGGTACGACTCGCGCAGCGGATGCTCGTGGAAGTCGTGGACCTCGCCTTGGTCGTGCTTGCGATAAATGGGCTTCTTCCAGCGCGCCGAGCCGCCCGTCGCCTCCGCAGGCACGAAGGACCAGAGCGCGGGGAGCGGCGCGAGGATGAACTCGGCGGCCACCCAAAGCGCGCGAAAGGGAGCGGCGAGGGTCGACTTGCCGGGGGGTGGCGAGCCGATGCCGGCCGACGCGCCCACGAGCCCAGCGAGCAGCCCGAGATCGTCCGCCGCATCGAGCACGCGAGCGGGCGTGAGGCATCTCGTGCTCAGGAACGGAGCGTTTTCGTACGTGCCCTGCAGCACGGCGAGGCCCTTGAAGTCGCCGAGCCGCTTGAAGCTGCTCACGTGCGCTTGCTCCGCGAGCGACTGCACGAGTGTGCTGCGCCAGAATTTGCGCTCCCAGCGTATGGCGTGCAACGCATTGTACAGGTAGCCGCCCATCACGGCGGGGTCGAGATGCTTTGGGGGCGCCTTGACATCATTCTTGCCCTCGCCTGGCAGGTGGCGCTGACGAGCATTCGACAGGGCAGACGCGACGCCGCCGAGCTGATACGAGCCGCGGCGCGCCACCTTGGCCTCCACCGCAGCGGTCGCCTGAGCGCCGATCGCGCGGCGCAAGACGTCGCCCTCCTCCCCGAGGCTCGCTCGCACCTCGTCGAGCGCCCCGGGGGGGAACTCGCGCACGCCGGCCCGCTTGCGATGTATGCACTGCCACATCGGGTGGCTCGCGCTCACGGGCTGGTGCGAGCCGCCGAGCCCCCCCGCGCAATAGAGGCACAACTTGAGCCGCGCGCCCATGATGCCCTCGCCGAAGGCTGCAGGACAGCACTGCTCGGCGATCAATTCTACGCCGAGCTTGGCGGCGCCGGTGTGGAGCCGGAGGGGATGCACGCGCGCCTTGACAACGTCGGACGAGAGCCCGAGATTCCACGCCACATCGATGATGCCCTCGCCGCGCCACGGCATATACGGCAGCCGCGCCGCGGAGACGTGAAGCAACACCAGATTGAGCATCTCCTGCGCCGCGCACCGCTGCTGCCTCTCGATGAGCTCCTTGCGCGTGGCCGAGTTGCGCTTCGCTTGCTTCTGCTGCTCCTGCACGCGCACAAGCTCCTTGACGTGCTCCCATCGCATGCGGCTCGCGACCTTGCTCTCGAGCGCCTTGGAGGCCGAAGGGATCATCGAATGCTCCGTCTGCAGTGCCGCCAGTGCCTCTGTAGGCTGCCCTTTGAGCCAGCTGACTGCCCCTTCGAGAAAGTACCACTTCTGCTTCGAAGCCCACGCTCGCGTGCGCGCCTCGGCACCGAGCTTGTCGAGCCCCGCCTGGTGCGTCGCAAACTCGGCCTGGGCTGCTCGAATGGACTCGGCCATCGTCGGCTCGACGTGCACCTCCGTCGAAGAGCCTCGACACGCGCCGACCTCGAGGCCAATGTACGAGCAGCCCCAGAGCTCGGCGAGGTCAGGCAACCGCTTGAGCTCGATCCGACCCTGGGGCATCTCGCGCAGCTGCTCGACCACGGCGTGGATCGCGTTGACCGTCTGCACGGTGGGCGGCACCACCTTGCGCCGTGTGGGTGAGGGTGGGCGGTTCGTCATCTGCGACGCCTCGAAGAGGATCAGGCTCACCTCCAAAATGTTCTTCGCCTTCACGCCCGTCTTCTCCGCACGCAGGCCAATGCGCGGGTCGATGCTGAACCAGTCGCGCAGTTCGAGGCACAGCGTGGCCGCCGCGTGCTCATCGAGCTCGGGAGGGTTGCTGCCCTTCCAATCTTGGCAAGTGAGCTGCAGCGCCATGCGCGCGTCGTGCGGCGTGATCGGCAAAAAGTCGTCCAGCGCCTCCAGCGCCTCCTGGCACATGCGCACGAGCGTGAAGCGCTTACGCATCCCCTTGAGCCGATGACAAAACTCGAGGCGCATCTTCGCCTTGAGCCCCTCCTGCCGCTGCAGCGCAAGGCGGTTGAGCAAGGCGGTGTACCTCTCCTCCTGGAATGTGTTGACAATCGCCGCGGTGCCAGTGAGCCGCGCCCACGTGAGCAGCCGCTCGACCGCGCTCCCGATGTCCGGGGTCCGATACATGCCCGGTGAAGGAGAGATGCGCCCAGGCGGCACGGGCGGTGGCGCGCGTAGCTGCTGCGTGATCAGCTGACGCTGGCCCAAGAGGGACGAAAACTCGGCCCAGGCTCCCTCGAGGCGCTCGAGCGTGTGCAGCGCTCCCTCGAGCAGCCCTCGCTTGATGAGTGCCGCCACCCACGCGCTGATCGACGACGCCGTCACGTCGAGCTTGCCCTTGCCGAGCGACTCGAGCACCGCATATTGCACTCCCTCGGCAAGCAGTTGCTCCGTCTGCGAAACCACCGCGGCCGTGATCGGCTCCGGTCGATTGCGCTCATTAGCCGGTAAGGCGCCCAGCGAGATGGCGATCTCCCGCCGCCCCATGAGCACCTGCCGCTCCGCTACGTGGGCTGCCGCGAGCAACGCGGTGCCGCTGGGTGAGAAGGCGTCTTCTGCGGCGATCGCGTTCGCGAATCCGAGCGTCTGCAGCTGGAAGAGCTCGTACTTTTCCTGTGCAGTCACCTTGTGCGCCTGGAAGATCTGCTGGATCAAGCACGCGTAGTGCTCGGCCATCGGCACGGCCATCGTGTTGAGAACGTGAGTGCGCTCCTCCGCCGCCTCCTTCTGGCGCTCGTACGCGACACGCGCTTTGGTGAGGTACCGGCGCACGTTCGCCTGCACCGCGACGGCCATGCGTGTGCGATGAATGTGCTGTGCCTTGAAGTACGGCGAGCGGAAGAAGGAGAGGATGCGGCGCGCTGCCACCTTCATCAGGAGCAACTCGTGCTCGCGGCGGCGCATCAGCTCGTGCGCACGCAGCGCGCTGGCCGTCGCGGGCAGGCCGCCCTTGGCGCCGCGCGCGCTACCCTTGGCGCCCCGCTTCAAACTGCCGCCCTTGGGTTCGGCGACGCCTGGGGCTTCGGCTTTTGCCTTCGCCTCTGTCAAACGCATGAGCACGGGGTTCGACTTAACGGCCGCGAGGATGGCGAGGGTCGCCGTGTGCTCCGCCTTGCGATTGAGCAGCTCGAGACGGCGCCTCTGGAACTCACGCCACACGCGCTGCAGCGCGCGCGCCGCGATGAGCTGTTTCGTATCCTCATCCATGACCCCACCCACGAGGAAAATTGCATGAGCGCGTGCATTCATCGAGCGGTTACGCGCATCCTGAGCCTCTTTCGCGGCGAGGGCCTTCAGCACGCGTGCATACCGACCCTCGGCGCCGTAGAGGATCACCTCGAGCCCGCGCCAGACGGCGCGCGCGCGCGCCTCCAAGCGCGCCTTGGCCTCTGCCGCGGGATCGGCTGGTGGACGGTTGTCAGGTGCGGTAGGTTGCTCGGCGAGGCCGAGCGCTCCTTGTCGCGCGACGGTGACTTTGCGAGCGACCTCGCCGACCGGAGGGAGGTCAAGCTCGATGCGGCGGTGGAAGGGCGCGTCATGCCACGCGCCGACGGCTGTGCCGAGCCAGCTGTGAAGACCGACGGCTGTGCCGAGCCAGCTGCAGAGGAGAAATGCGTCACAGAGTTGTCTCCCCACGCCACGGAGTGCTCCGCTATCGAGTCTGCCGCCGAGGCCGGACGTGCCAACGCCGTCGCGGCGCCGGCCGGCTGGTACGCCAGCGCTGGCGCAGCACGCTCAGCATGGAGGATGGGCGCGCTCGCCGCGGAGGCTCCGGTGAGCGCGGGCAGGGTGCCCACGGACGCTGAGCCGGAGAGGAGCGCTCGGGGCTCTTTGGCCAGCGGCCGTGGCTGCCTCGACGGCTGGGCTGCCATCTGCGTCGTGGCTGCCATCAGCCCCGCGGGCGCCGTGTCGCACGTGGTCAACGGAGAGCAAAGATCGCGAACGTGGCCTTGTCGGGACAGGTGCCCCGGCGTGGCACCGGCAACGGCAAAGACCAGTTGGGCCGTTAACTCTTTGGAGCGCGCGCTCGACACGGCGCTGACCGGCTCGGCGGCCGGCGGCGGCATCGTGCGTGGCCGGGGTCGCTGCTTGCCTGAGCCGCTCCTTTTGATCGCCTCGAGCAGCGTGCTCTGCGCCGCATACATGCGCTCGCGGTCGCCCACCGAATGCTGCCGTGAAGCACATACCTTGGTCGCGGCGATGCAGCTGCCGGCACAGATCGCCCGCCAAATCTCCGCTTTGGAGTCGAACCAGTGAAGAAGCAACGGGTCTTGCTCGAACGGGAGCGGCAGGAAGCTCACCTTGGCCGTCAGGCTGCACAGGATCGCCGCGTGCCGCTTCGATGAGTACGCGGCGAAGCCGCTCGCGTCGGCCTGGCCGAGACCGCTGCTTGAGAGTTTCCTCTTCTGACCGTCCTCCGTCGAGTGACTGAACATCTCGCGCAGCCGCGGCAGGTTGAGATTGAGGCACGAGTCGTTTGTCTGCTCGTGCTGGCACACCTGCACCGCCTCCACCACGCCTACGATGGCCACCCGCAGCGCGCACAGCAGGTCGCCAAGCATCGTGCGTCGCTCGTCCAGCGACGAGTGCTTGCTCAGCTCGCCGAGCGTCGTGGCAGAGCTCGGTCTCTTGGGCGAGCGGTTTCCGAGGCGCGGGCTCGTCTTGTTCTCGTGCTCCTCGTTGAGCAGTGCGAAGCGGCGCATCCGGCCGACCAGCTGCTCGAGCTCCGCCAGCCGCTGGTTGAGCAGCTGCTCCGCGCGGCCTGAGGCACCCAGCCCGCCAGGTGGCATGGCGAGCCCGATAAGGCTACGCGGCGGTGTGGGCGTCTCGAGTGCCTCGGCGCGCCACGCGTTGATGCGCAGTTTCGACGCCGACACCCCGCGCTCCCTAAACCACGGTTTGCCTTGCTTCTCCTCCTCCTCAATCCTCTTCTGCCGCTGCTGGTCACGCCACTGGCCGACGCGACGAGCCGCCTCTCGTGCTGCAGCCGCGGTTGCGGGACGCACGCCTCGGCGCGTCACCGGAATGGACTCGAGGGACGGTGACGGATGGAGCTGCACTGCCGACAGCTGTGCGCCCTTCGGAGCCCACGACTCGCTGAAGGAGTACAGCGTGGACTGCGACATATTGAAACGGAGCAAACTGTCTTTTTAACACCGCCGACTTTCACAACACGTCTCCTCAAATACATGTAGCTCGCGACGCGTGGAAATTATTCTTCACACTACACTTGCAGACTTCGCTATGACCATCCCAGGGGACCGACTTGCGCGAGACGTGATGCCCGAAGACGCTTCCTCGCCGTGCTTCCCTCACGGGCTCGAAGCCGCCCTGTGCGCGCATGTCGAGGCGGCCTACTACACCGCCTCGCGCTCGTGGACCTCACAGCCGGCTCATCCGCTCGATGCTAATCCGAGCCGCACCGAGGTGCTCGGAAATCCTCGCGCATGGCTGACAATCTGCTTGCAGAGCCAGCACAAGCCAAACATCAGCAAGGTGATCGCGTTCCTCTTCGGCGACGAGGCGATTGACGCCGTCGAAGCTGTCATGCGCGTCGCCGTCGGCCCTGCACCCACCGAAGGGCCGGACGACAAGGCCGCTGTGCCACCGCCGACAGCCAAGGTGAGCTTGCAGCTCGTCTTCCGGCAGTGCTGCTCGAATTACGCGACGCATGGGCGCGTCGCACGAGGCATCGTGCACGCGATCACGCGGCGCCTCTCCCTGCACAACGCCGCTCGAACCAAGGCCATCCTTTCACTGCTCGACGAGCCGCGACGGTCAAAGCTTGTCTTCCTCGAGCCGCTCCGTCGGCTCTGCGCGCTATCGGCGGCTTCAGGCCAGCCGGCGGCCGCGGCGGCTTCCGAGGTCGCGTGGCACGAGGCACTGCTGCAGGCCCTCGAGCTCGTGTCCACCTCCGCATCGCCCACGTGCCGATTCCGGCCGTCCGTGGTCTCCGAGCTCCTCTCAGAGGCGAGACACGTGGCGGTCGACATGGGACACGTGGCCATCTGGGGCAGCACCGCCGCCGCCGGCAGCAGCACCGCCGCCGCCGGCAGCACCACCGCCGACAGCAGTACCACCGCCGACGGTAGCACCAATAGCGCGCAGCCGCTCCTCAACCAGGTGCTTCCGGTGCATGCATCTCTCGCACACCTGCTGCGCACCCGTCTCGCGCCACTCCTCGCCGCCGAGGACGACGCGGGCGCGACCACGACGACGCCGCCATACGAGTGGGCGAGTGCAGCTGACTACCTTCCGAACCCAGCGGTGCATTGGGCGCTTTTGCGCACCGCCGAGGCCGCGCGTGCCCAAGGTGAGAACTTCAAGGCGGATCAAGGCGCGGGTGCTCTTTTGGCGGCCACACGTGGCGATTTGGGCGAGCTTGCGTGCGCACTTGGCGCGCTGCTCCATGGCCCTGTGGGAAGTGCGCAGCTCCATGGCCCTGTGGCGGACGGCGCCGTAGCACTCGCAATACTCCAGATGCTCAGCCCCACAGGCCGTCGAAGCGTCGCGATGGAAGACGGGGACGGGCGCCGTGGTGAGCACTTGCATACAGGCCGTCGATGCGTCGCGTTGGAAGACGAAGGCGCCGTGTTGGGCGCCCGTGTGGCCATCGAGCGCCTCGGCGCACCCGGATGGCGCGTGGCGTTGGATGCGGCGCTGGGGGCGGGCGTAGTGGCCGACGGAGGTGGCGGCGGCTATCCAGCCACGCTCTGTGTGCCCTTGCGGACCTCGTTTGACGCGCGGTCCGATGAGGCGGCAGCACTTTCCCATTGGTGGCCCGCTGTGCGGCTTTGGGTGCGCCAGCCCGGCCACTCTCGCTATTCGGGCGTGCTGGAGGGCTTGCTACGGCGCGCGGCCCGTCTGCACGCCCAGGGCGGCTGGCTAGACTCGGGTGGCCCTCGCAAACGGCGCATGCCTGAGATCATCAGCGGCGGCGGCGGCGGCAGCAGCAGCCACGCCGCGCTCGAGCTACGTGCGCCGCTCTTGCCTCTGCACGACGCGCGCAGGCTGGTGGACGCGTGCGCCCTGTACCTGCCTGCCGTGCTGCCCCTGCTGCGCCCGTCCGACGCGCTCGCGCTGCTCCACGCATACGCGCTCGCCACGGCGCGCACCCCCGCCGCTCCGGGCGAGTCTACAGGGCCGCCCGAGATTGCCGAGATTGCGATCTCGAAGCCGCCCGAGATTGCCGAGATTGCGATCTCGAAGCCGCCCGAGATTGCCGAGATTGCGATCTCGAAGCTCGTAGACGCAGCGAGCTCGTGGAGGAGGCCGCCTCAGGGTGGCGCGGAGCCCAAGCGGCCGCCGCTGCAGGCTGGCTGTGCCCTCGCTCTGCTGCCGCTCTGGTACGGCCGCAGCGCCGTGCCGGGCGCACTCTCTGAGCCCACCCTTGATCACTCGTTCGCGCCGCTCGCGACACTCGACGGAGCTGGCGCGGACCTCGCTCTCTGCAGCCACTCAAGCTACCTGCTCGCGGCCCTCTACCTGCCGCCCGCTGCCCCCGGTGGCACGCGCCACGCTGCTGCTCGAGCTCGCCGAGCAGTGGGCAGCGGAGGCGCGCTGGAGCTGCGACGTCGGCGCAGTAGCGGCCGCGCGCGTCCGCCGTGTTGCCGCGGCCCTCGCCAATGTGCGTGCGGCGCTCGACGCCGAGGTAGAAGGGCTCTTGCGCGAATCCGGCGCCACGAAGGTTGCGGAGCGGCTGCGGGGTGTAGGCGTGCACCTCTTCGGGGGCCCCTCGATGACACACGTGTATGTGTGAATGTGAATGTGTGTCTGTGTGACTTCTAACACACGATCAGAAATTAGGACCGTGGTGTGGAGGCGCGCGCCTCAGTCGTCAATGATCATTTATGTTCGGCGGCGCCCGAGGGCAGATGACGGTGTCCAATTCCGACAAAACATTACCGAATTTTTCGCGTCGCAACTTCTATTAAACACATCATCCGTAACTAAAGGAAATGTCTGGAATGATCTCTGGAATGACATCTCGGAGAGTATCAAGGAGGTCATGAGATACGAATGACATCTTGATGACTTTTGGCAGCTCTAACTGCTGCACACTCATGACCTTCGCTTCCAAAAAGTGACCCCTTGCAGCGGGCCGACCGGGCGGAAGCGATGGCCCAGCAGGCCTTTCTCGCAAGGCAGCGCCGGATCTGGGATGAAGAAGCCGCCCCTAAGAAACGAAGGCCACGCACGGGCCACTTCCACTCGTTCCTCCGCAAGAATGAGCGGCCGCATGACGCGCTGAAAGCAGCGCTCTTCGAATCGCGTGACCGCCTCACAAACTTGTTCGAATTATGGGACGAGGATGACAACGGGCAATTGAATCGCATTGAATTCCGTCGCGCCGCGAAGATTCTTGGATGCCGTCAAACAAAGGAGGAGCTAGATGCCTTCTTTGACATCGTTGACACGAACCAGGACGGAACCTTATCTCATGCCGAGTTGATGGACGTGGTCCGTGAACCTGAACTTTCGTCCATCGTGCCCCCGACCGAGGCGCCCCCGCCCGCCGCTGACGAGCCAAACATCGGACGGGTACAGGGATGCAAACGCTGTGCCCTCAAGGTCATTCGTACAGTCTATGCCATCGCTAGCTCGGTAACGGTGCAGACGCTCATGTACTTTGCCTTCGTGTACATCGTGCAGATGCTCGTGCGCTCGGTGCGCTCCACAGATGAGTACTATCTCGACAAGCAGTTTTCAGACACGTTGATGTGAGTGACGGCCGCGCCCGTGCCCGCACATACAGCTCCTCACGCGCAGCCTGAAACTGTTGCCGACTGACCCAAAGGCTGTGCCACGTCGTGCGTGCAGCTCGACAACTGGCAACGCCTACGACAACGACCTCAAGGAGTTCAACACCATCCGACGCATCGCGGACATCTGGCAATGGGGTAACGCATTGCTGTGGCCCGGGCTGCTCGGCAACATTGGCCCCACCTGCGCGGCTGTGGGCAAAGGCAGCTTCTTCCGGTCGGCGGACATGGCAACAGAGACCAATTATAGTGCAATATATTATGGTGCGCCCGGAGACTTTTGCAACGACGACCGGCTGCAGGACGGTGAGGGGTACGGGGTCGTTACCAACGAGGGGGCCACTCCTCCGTTGGTTGCAGACGTCGTCGACCGCTTCAACCAAATGGACTGGACGGACGGCCTGCGCATCCTGCAGGTGCGCGCGGCGTCCACGAGTGCAACGCTCTGCGCGACGGATACCATCGGCGGCACATGCTACCCCGAGCCGGACGGAGTTGGGTACGTTGAGGACACAGCACCGTTTGGATACAATGCGACGCACCCTGAGCAGCCCCTGAGCTACCCCTTCCGCTGGCGATCGGCAGAGGAGATGGGCTCAGCCAAGATGTGGTCTGCATCTCCCTCGAGCTTCCGCGGCTACACGGGCGCCGGCTACGTCTCCTTCGTGATCCCCTTCTTCTCAGAGGTGTTCCTGCGAGATGAGCGGGGCACGCCGTCGCAAGTGACCGATTTCCAACGGTACCGCGTCCTGCGCGGCGACGGGCGCAAGCCGCACTTCTTCTGCGTACGCCTCTCGTGGGACTCGCATCACGTGCACCAGCTCTGCGACCCGAACGACCCCAGCCGCCAAAACCGGACCACCGGCATCGTCCGCGCCGCGATCGTCGAGTTCTGGAACGATCTGAAGCGCGCCCATTACGTGGACGCACGGACGCGGATGGTCGAGCTGCTCGTGCCGCTCACGTCCAATCATTTGGGCGTCAAGTCCACCGCTCGCCTCATGCTTGAGATCACCTCCACTGGCGCAGTGCTGCCGTCGTATGACACTCTGACGCGCGTCTCGCGCCAGTTCCAGATAGACGATACGGACTTTTGGCGCAAAATCGGCCTTGCTTTCACCTGCTTCTTCTGCTTGATGGAGTTACCTGAGCTTCTGGGCCTCGAAGATGGTGACCACTTTTGCCACCTTGCCGCGCTGCTTGCCACTGATTGCCGCGGATTGGGTCTCTGATTGCATCGAGGATGGTGGCCGCTCGACAGATCAGAGCCAGATGCCCCCCCCCACACCACGCCACTTCTTCCGCACGCGCTCTCCTCCCCTTGTTGTCGCACGCTCTCCTCGCCGCCTGCGCTTTATAGACTCAAATGTGCGTTGCATGCCCTCGCTCACTGGGCTTTGGACCGCGGCTTCTACTCCCTTTTCTGGCAGGCGTCTTCGAGTTAAGCGACGTCATCAAGTACGCCATACTGCCGCCCCTCGCTTCCTTCTGCTGCCCTGCGCGCGCTCCCCAGCCCTGCCTTCCGACACGTCTCGCGCTGTGCACGCTTCGCCAACACGCGTCGCTATGTCGTCACACAGGTACCTCTCCGACATCTGGAACGCGATGGACTGGGTAGTGTACATCCTCTTCATCTTTGTGTACATCTTGGCAACCTCCTACCTGCGGAACGCCCGTTCGTTCGTCTGTGGCGACTTCTGTACCTCCATCGGCTTCCAGGACGACCATCTGGCCATGACGGATGCACGCCGGCTCAAGTTTTACCTCGCCATGACCTCGTGCCTGCAGCTGCTAAAGATCATGAAGATCATGGCGATACTTGTGCCCAAGATGGGCTTGGCGCCTTCGGTGCTCAAGAAGGCGATGGCCGACCTCATCTTCTTCGGCGTCGTCTTCGGTATCTCCGTGTTTGCATTCGCCAATGTGCTCTTCATCCAACTCGGACCCAATATGGCCGAGTTCGCCTCGCCGTTGAACTCCTTCGTCACCCTCGGCCGCGCCCTCTTCGGCGATTTCGATCTCGACTTGATCATTGACAACTCACCCGACTGTGCGTCACTCGCTCTTTGTGCCCTCCGGGCTCTACTCTGTTCGGCCATCCCCTCCTGGTCCTGCCATCCACCCTACATCCACCCTTGAATTCAGCCCCTCCTATTCTCGCCCGACGCCATCTGGCTGCATGCGCTGCTGCTTTGACTGTGTGGTGCGTTCCTCTGTTCTGCGCTGATCGCCGAGCAGACATGAACACGGTGCTCTACCTGATGTACCTGTTCTGCGCTGTCTTCATCCTGCTCTCCATGTTCCTAGCGATCCTCGGCGAGGCGCAGGCCAACTTGCGCGACGACGAGCGCACGCAGCGCAGGAATGCCGAAAGCAAAGGCGAGAAGCTCCCCTCCGAGTATGGCATCTTCACCAAGATGACCACGCTGATCTCTAGGGGCTTAGCGCGAGTGCCAGTACTCGGCAATAACCTCAAGCAATTTGAGGAAGCGGAGGAGGAGAAGAAGCAAGCTGAGGCGACGAGGGTCGAGGAGCAGGAGCAAAAGCTCGATGTTCAGCAGGAGCAGGCTTCAGCTTCGTCAATCTTAGTGCCGCTGGCCGATCGCCTCGAGGCTCGCCAGCTCAAGATGGGCGACAAGATCGAAGAACTCCTGGCTGCATGCGGAGTCTTTGCAAGCGGCGTGAGGCGTAGCTCGTCGAGTGGGGCTGCATGCGGTAGCAGTCCAATCCTGAGGGCTGGTAGCCCCGGCTTCAGTGACAGCGGCGACGATCGGCTTGAGCGGCTCGAGCAGACGCTGTTGCGGGTGGAGAACATGGTCATGGAGATGAGGCAGGCCCATTCATCAATGTTGGAGCGCGACCGAAATGGTGATCGGGGCGTCAGTCGCCACCGGAGCTTAAACCGTCAGGGGCGGCTGCACCATCACATCTCCAGAGCAGCATCAGCGAACACTGGCGACGACCCTCTGCACCCTGCATCGGGCTCGTCCATGTTCGAAGAGTCGATGAGCTCGTCCGCTACCAAGGAGAAGCCACCTACGAGGACCCTTTCCACGACCGAGTGTTTGAGCTCGTACAGAGCTGAGGAGAAGCCAGAGAGCTCGTTCACAGCCAAGGAGAAGCCTCCGAGTCGCCGACGAGTTCGAAAAGTGCATCTCGATGCGTGATCGGCAGGTCGGCACACGAGGCGGTGCTCGTCTGCCTTCTCAGTCGCCACCACCACCATCGCTTCCTCGAGGCACTTGTCAGCCTCCATGAAGGGCCCGCCGCCGGGTGCACTCTGTAGCCGCCTCTGCGCTCGCCTCCGCCTGGCGCCATTCTGCCTCCATTGATATTTGTGCGCATATCGCTGCTCGTTCTCCGTCGATCTGCGTACGCATTGCCCCCGTGAGGGTGCCGTCTTATCGCATGCGCCGTTCATACTTGTACATACGTCTTCTCGCATATGCCGTCTTCTCGCATGCACCGGTACCTGTCCAGCGCTTCGAGCGTGTAGCGTTGCACCTTGCACCCCCACACCGTGGGTTCCGTGCGGCGTGCGCCTTTGCGTTGTGTATGCCAGAGCGGAGTGCGCCGCCGGCGGCCTCGCCGCCTGCGCTTGGTATCGCATCAGATACAGTCACGCCTTGTTTATTTCGTTGAGCTATTACCGTGCAAAACCGTGCACGGCCATGCCTCCGGGGAGCGAGTGCGACGGCTCCGGCGGGTACCCCGGCTCGTCACACAGCTGGCTAGGCCTAGTGGGTACGCGGAGGTTCCCGGAGGACAATCTCGATTTGCTTTAAAAATTTCAAGAGGAAAATTATTTTGGAAAATACAATTGTAACCAAATGTTGTTTGGGTCACGAAAGACGTCGGTGTATCCTCGACATGCTGCGATATGCAAGAACGGGACGACCGACATTTGATCGGAGAGGACCTGGAAAAACCCGAGCGCCCGAAAAGTGAAAAGGCGGGATTCCGTGATTCTCTTTCATCAATGTATTTCGCAGCAACGAAAAGACGAATATGACGCCGTCCACGGTGGTGATATCAATGGCGATTGCATGGCGGCAGCCAACACGAAGCCAGCCATCGATATGCACCGTCGTGCGACGAGCGGACACGCCACGCATGAACGAGTTCGATCTGTCCGTACTCACGAAGCGTATAGAGACTCAAAAATCAAGCACCAGCATCCCAGCCATTGTAATGGCACCGAGCTGCTTCCTGCCTGGGCAGAAGATGCAGATGCACAAGGTGAGCGCCGAATTCGCGGCGCTGCTGCGCCGCCTGCAGGTCACCGAGCGGGCGGGCGGGCCGATTGAGACGTACACCATCGCCATCATGGTCCTTGTGCAAAACAAGCGGCCGCTGCCACTCGGGATCCAAGCGTCGGTCGCCTCTGTGGAGCAGCTCGAGAACGGCACCTGGGAGGCCGCTTTGCTTGCGAAGCGCATCATCCGCTTCATCGGGGCGGTCGACGACACCGACTATGAGCGAGGCGACCGCGCGGCCCAGCAGGGCAGCGAGCAGGATCGGAACCAACAAGCGCAAGGCTGGTTGATTGCACGCGTGACACCCGTTGACGTGAAGGCTCTGGACGAGCAGGAGCTGGTGCTTAATGGCGACACGTCCCGCGTGCTCGAGTTCTTGTCGCGCGAGCTCGATCCTCTGGTCGAGTGCTGGCTCGACCTCGTGCGCACCTCCGACGTGGTCCGACTTGCCAAATCTGGCGACGAGCTCGAGGCGCTCCTCGAGGAGCTCGGCAG
Source organism: Chrysochromulina tobinii (assembly GCA_001275005.1). Taxonomy (NCBI): domain Eukaryota; phylum Haptophyta; order Prymnesiales; family Chrysochromulinaceae; genus Chrysochromulina; species Chrysochromulina tobinii. The sequence continues at coordinate 15,422 of JWZX01003225.1, read as the reverse complement.
TCTGCCCGGCGTGCACGACTACTCGGCACGCGCTCTGTGGGTGGGGCGGCTGCTGAACCCTGGGCCGATGCGTGTGGCTCACGAGATGCGCTCACAGCTTCTGCAGGCCGACTCGGCGCTTGAACGCCTGTACATCGCCCGCGGCGCTCTGGTCGACAGCGTCCAACGGCTCAAAGCTTCCGAGGAGCACGGCACGCCACTCTTTGTGGACTGATGCGCCGGCCTTGATTGGCAATGTCGGGGACTCGGCTCCACGTGCGCTGTGGACGGTTCCGGGACGTGTACATTGGGCGTGTGCTTTGGGAGACGATCATCGAGACGATCTGGGGCGCGTGTCGTGGCCTTGGGTGTCCAGCGCGAGCGGCGAGAGCAGTGGGGTCGCCCCGCAGGCGTCCGCGCGATCTCGCCCAGGAGATGCCTACTCGCGCGATCTTCCGATCTTCGAGAGCGGTGAACGCCCTTTGACTGCGTGACTCGCGCTCTCGAGAGATGGTGTAACATATCCTTCGCTATAGAGCTGTATATTCTACGATACGAATGGGAATGGGACTTGGCGACTGGGCGGACGATCGGTGGTCGATGCGAGCCGTGTTAAGCGTATTTCCGCATCCGGGGCGTCGGGAAGGGGTTTTCGGTTTACTAACCTGAAACCTCTAACGCGTAACGGCGAGTCGCTGACTCCATGTACCATCGAACTCTCCATTTTCGTAACATTTTCGACAGGGGTATATTCGTATTTTCGACCACATGGTCCGACACTCTTCCTCATCACTGGGCCCACGGCGGTCACTGGCGCGCGCGCAACTCTGCTCGCCACCTGTTCACGATGCCCTTTTGTACTATGTTGCGGTCATGATTGTCCAGTGGCACCAGCCTGCACATCACTGATTCTGTGCTCTCCAGTCCGGTCGCGTGCACTGACAGCAGCTGTGTCCTCTTGTCCGTGCCCGTGCTCGGTTGGCGCGCGCCAACGCTGGCGCGCTGGGCGACCACGACGGTCGCCTCACTGCTCGAGGCCTACATTCGCCTTGATGGCGGCCAGATGGCGCTCCACCTGCGCCTTGAGCACCTCGAGCTCGCTCAGGCCGAGCGTGAGCTCATTGCCGTTTCCGAGCGTGATCGTCGCGACGCCGCCGACGCGCGGGCCTACACCGGCCTTGGCTTTGATCGTGCCAGGCACTGCGATGGGCGACCCGTTTGCTGTGAAGGCTAGCTCGCCCTCCTGCAGCGGCCGCGGAGCGCAATCAAAGCGCGGCGTGTATGGCACGGCAGTGGTGCCGGCAGCGGGCGTCGCGGCCACCGCACCTCGAGCTGTGCTGGCGCCCGCTGGCGTGGAGGCCACGGTGCCCATGCGCGCGCGCGTCTGGCGTGCGCCTGGCGTCGCGGAGATGCCCGGCATCGCAGCAGCCTCAGTGGCGCGCTTGCGCGGATTATTGACGACGGGCTTGGGCGCGGGCGCGGGCTTGGGCGCGACATTGGCCTTGCCGCTCGGTGCAAGCAACGCGGGCGGCGGCGGCATGAGCTTGAGCTGGCTGCTCGTCGCCTCCTTGATGGCTTTCTCAACGTCGCCGCCGTACACCATGCAGAAGTCCCGCATCGACATCTTTTGGATGCAGGTGGGCAGCTTGAAGAGGATGTCAATTCTCACGGTGCTCTCCAGGTTATCGATCAGCTGCTCGACGAGCTGGTTCATCTGCTTCGTCTTCTGCTCGAGCTCGATGTCGAGCTCCTGCAGCACCGTCTCAGGGCCGCCCATGCCGACCATGGCTGCGTCCTCGTCCTCGGCGATGGCGGCCGGGTGCAGGTCCTCGACGAACGCGGTGGTCGTCGTCGACATCGAGCCGCGCAACCTGCGCGAGCGGTGGGGCGACGGGTGAGCGGTGAGAGCGACGGCAGCCAGGTCCGGTGCTGAGGCGCGTCTCACATTGGTTTTTTCAAAGTGACGGTTCAATTCACGCGCCAAAAGGTGTGTGGTGGGGGGCAGTAGTTCGCCGCGCGCGGCGACTCTGGGAGCATTGTTCTCAAAGTTGAGTGGACGTTCGCATTTCAGACGTCTTTCTTGGTCCAACAGTGTGCGGACATGACGCTTCTGCCGGCACTGGGTTCGCCGACCTCGGACGACGAGCCGGCCGCCGCTGCAGAGCCACCCCACATCTTCAAGAAGCCCACCTTTTCCGATGCGCGCCTCGGTGCTTTGCAGCTGAAAACGCAGGGACTCAGGGCCTTCGGTGGGTTTGTAGCGTCGGCGCGCTCTGACACGGCCGCCCAGGCCGCTGCGAAGGACCCGGCTCCGCTACTACCGCCCCCTCCGCCCGCAGTCTTGCCCCGTCCGGGCTCGAGCCACGCCGAGGCGGCCCTGAGTGCACGGCTACTCCGTGGCGTCGGCAGCCATCAGCAGCAGCAGCCATGGGACTCGTGGTTGCAACCGTCACCACCGCAGACGCCGCTGCTGTCCCCTCGCGCCAGAGGCGGCGGCGGCGGCGGCGGTGCTGGCAGCGGCCCGCTGCCGGAGCCCAACTCGACGCGCTCGCCGCGCCGGCCGATCCCACCAGTGGGCTACGCGCGGCCGCCGACACGCGGCGACGCTCAGGGACTGTCTGACAAGCTTCGCACGGCCATCGAGCGCGGCGGCCGGCACACGGAGCTGGACACGGCGTGGCACACCACCTTCCTCGAGCTCGTACGCCAGGTCTACGTGCACTGCGCCGAGCGCGGCCAGCTGCTCGACGCGGTGCGCGTACACCTCGAGCAGGAGCTCAAGAGTGTGCGCACGCTCTGCGCGCAGCAGGCACGCGAGCTCGCGAAGCTGCGACGCGACGCGAGCGTGCTGCTCGGCGGCTCATCCAGCGGCGCGGGCGCGGGCGCCGTGAGCGCCGTCGACGCGCGCGTGGCTGAGGAGCAGCGGATGACGATGCTCACCGACGCAGCTGGCCGGCTCGCGCCCGAATCGCGCGCCGTGTTGGTCACGCGCGTCGTGTCAGGCAGCGAGGAGGCGGGCAGCCGCGAAGCGCTCTTTGGGGCTACGCTCGACGCCTTGCCCGAGGCCGAGCGCCTCAATTTGCTCGGCACGGCGCTCGAGGCGCAGTCGGTCGGCAACCTGATGCGCGTGCTGGGCAAGGTACTCGAGAAGGTCGAGAAGTCGCGCCGGCTGCTGCTGCTCGGGCTGCTCACGGACTCGCTCGACGACGCCGCGAAGGCGAAGCACGCGCTCGAGGTCACCCAGCATCTCACGTCGGAGGCTCGGGCGGCCGTGGCCAAGAGCCTCTTCCACAACCTGCCCAAGCTCACGCGCCGGCCGGCGGTGGCCGAGCTGCTGAGCGGGCTGTCCAAGGGAGAGCGCATCGAGCTGACCTCGGACGTGCTCAGCAGCATCCCGCTCTCCGACCTCGTCGAGCTCACCACGAGGCGCTGCGACACGATGGACGGCTCGACGCGCATCGGTTTCGTCTCGGAGACGATGGGCACGATCTCGGCACGCGAGCGCAACCAGCTCGTCGAGGAGCTGCTCGTCAAGATGCCGGGCAGCGAGCGCGAGAAGCTGCTCGGAAACCTCTTCGGCATGCTCTCTAAGAGTGAGCGCGAGGAGCTGCAGACCCTATTGCAGAGGACGATGCGCGCGGGTGACAAGGAGTAGGTTCTTGGCTTCTTGCTGGCACGCCCTAGCCGCAGAGCCGGATGCGCCGAGATGCCGCCGTCCTTGCGTTGTGTACACTTTGGCTTTGCCCCCTTCATGGTAGGATTTATGTAAATACCTTGCCCTCAGAGGAGCAAGCAATCAAGACACTCACAAAAAGATTCGTCAATTTGGAAAAGTTGGTGTGGCCCCGGCGTCTCCGCACATGCTGCTGTCTTCGCTGTTGCTCGCCGCCCTCGCAGCGCTGCCCCCATCGGATGGGCCATTGGCGCGCTTCCTACACGGCATCACCATCGGGCCCGTTACCATGGACCTCTCGCTGCCCGCACCGGTCGGGCACGCTGACATCCATCTCGACGAGCTCATGTGCACCGATCTGACGATCGCGAAGCTGTCCACGTCGACCGCACCGCAGCCGCCGCTCGCGCTCTCGTTCGACATCGAGCTCGGGTACCTGAGCTGCCAGACAGCCCATGGCTCGACACTAAAGGTGATGCCGCTCGGCTACCCGTCGTGGGGCCCGGGCGTGATGCACATCACTCTCGGCAACACGGAGGGGTCCATGTCGGCCAAGGTAGCCACGACACTCACGCTGGACATCGACGGCGACGGGCTACCCGTCGCCGTGCACTTTGGCACCTCCGACGTCAAGCTCGATGGCAGCATCACTATCACGGGCGAGCCGACCTTTGGACGCATCCTTCAACCCGTGATCAACGCACAGGTGGAACAGCTGGAGCAGGAACTTCAGAAGAACCTGACGCACCTGCTCGAGGTGACGCTGTCTGAGCGGCTCACGCACGCGCTCTCCAACCTGAGCACCCACGTGCTGCGCCCGCTGCTCGAGGTGCCCACGGCTCCTCTGGCCGAGGGGCAGGTGGCGCACGAGGCGATCGTATGGAGAAATAGCTCCACCATCGAGCTGCTCGATGTGCTGCTCAACGAGGTCGTGGGCACGGACGGCCCTTTTGGTCTCAATGGGCTCGCAAAGCGGCTCACGGGCGGGAGCGGCGTCGCCGATCTCAGCGGCCCGCTCGCGCTCCCTCGCGTGCTCGCCCTCAATGTATCGAGTCTGGGCGCTCTGCAGATCGCTCTGCTGGACGCGCGCGTGGCGGGGCTCGATCAGTTGGAGCAATTTGAGCTGCTGACGCCCGGGGATGCGGCAGCCGGCGGCGCGCACTCGCTCGGGTTTGCTCTGGGTACGGCGAGCTTGGGCGTGCAGGCCCTCGCCAACTTCACCTTCGTGCTCGACGGCAGCGTACTCAATGGCAGTGCGCCCATCACGGCGCCACCGCTCACCGAGGCGCTTCATTTAGAGGCGGGCTTGGTCCAGGCGAGCGCGCTGGCGACCATCTTCGCCGCCATCAACGCGTCGCTCGACGTCGCTGGCGCGCTCGCAGAGCCTGGGTGCATCGCGGCCGCCGTGCTGAACGCGTCGGTGCGCGCACTGCAGCTGAATGCGAGCCTGAGCGCGCTCACTACGACGCTCACGCTGCCAGGCACGCTCGAGAAGAACCTGTCGAGCACCCTCAACCATCTCTTTGGGCTGTTTGAAGCGGTCGCCAACCCCATCCTTCCGCAGCTGCTCGCGGGCTTCTCGGCGGGCCCGCTCCGTGGCGGGCTGAATGACGAGCTGAGCGCTTGGCTCGATCAACGGAACGACACGTGCCCCCCGGCCCCGTCGCCGCCGCCGCCGCCGCCGCCGCCGCCCAGCTTCGCCGAGGCTATCGACTGGACCACCGTGGGTGCGCTGGTGCGGCTGGATGAGCTCGTCGAGGAGCACGGCGCTCAGGCCATCAACGTGCTCATCACGGCGCTCTTGGGCAACAGTTCGACTTGGGTCCTTGGGCGGCCGTTGAACTTGACCATCGACGCGAGTGGCACGCCGCTGGGTACCGTACGTGACGCGCCTGGAGCAGACGCCGTGCACCTGTCAGTACTGCATGCACGTGCTCACCATGGCGCCCCCCTCCCCACAGGTGACGCTCACGGTGCTCAGCGCGAGCGCGGATGGGCTGTCGACCGTTGAGAATGTGACGCTGCTCGAGCCGCTCAACGGCCCACTGCTGCGCTCTGGGATCTCGTCCGCGGGGCTGCGCGCCGCGACACGCGTGCGGCTGGACACTGACGCGCCTTGGCTTGCGGCGGGCGTCGGCGGGCTCGAGATGGCGATCTCGATCGAGCTCGCGCAGCTGGCCATCTCGAGCACGGCGCTGCTGGCAGTCAACCGCTCGGGCTGGGGCGATCTGCAGCTGCAGCAGGCACTCAACGGCAGCTGCCTCAACCGGCAGTTGCTCGCCATGCCCTCGCTCTCCGACCTGCAGATGGATCTGGAGTCGATCTCCCTCGGCTTGACCGGTGACAATTGGGGCTACGGGCCGCCTCAGCCGGTGCAGTTGCCGAGCCGTGCGTTCGCGCTGCCGCCGAACCTCGTGCCCCCACTGCTCCGCCGTTTCGTCAACCCGCTGCTCGCACAACTCACTGCGTGGCTGCTCGGCACTTCGGACGTGTGCGTCACGCCGCCGCCGTATGCGCGCGGCTCAGCGCTCATCGACTGGCGTGAGAGCGCGCTGATGCAGGCGCTGCACGGCGTGGTCGACTCGACGGGCGCGCGCCTGAATGGGCTGATTGCGAATTGGACTAACCAGACGGGCGCCCTAGAGCTCAATCGGTCGCTCCAGCTCAACATTTACGACGTCAAGCTCGGCGAGATTGGGATCGAGATTGACGAGATCCACATGGGGGGCCTCGACGGCCTCTTCAACGTGACCATCGCGCAGGCCGACCCGATCGACCCGATCCGGCTGAACAATGAGCTGGGCGTCGGCCAGGCGCGCCACCACAGCAGCCTCGACGACGAATTTGGCGAGGACGCGCGGCTGCCTTTGACCCTCGGGATGCGCCTGCAGCTGACCATCGACGGGCAACCCCACACTTACAGCGCGAGTGCGAAATTGCTCGGGGCGCTCCTGCAGCTAGACACAGAGCTGGGCGTCGACCTGGGCGCTTTGGGCGAGCTGCCGCTCCGCACGCTCGCCTCCCACCCGGCGTGTGCGCTCGTGCTCCCGCTCAACAACCTCTCGCTCACACCGACTTCGGGGTTGTACCTGCTCAATGAGCTCAATGGCGAGGCCGACCTTGAGCTCACCTCCCGCGCTGTGGGGATCATGACGAAACTTCGGATGCCGCCGGGCAGCTCGACCGCCAAAAGCGCCTTCGTCGGTGCCAGCCTCGCCGTCCTCGACAAGCTAGTCGCTGCGCGTCTCGCTGCCGCGCAGCAGACGTGCTTGCTCGGCCCGGCGCCTGCGCCGCCACCCTCGCCGCACGATGAGGAGCTGAGTGCGCTCGACGACTTGATCCTGATCTTGTGTGGCCTCGTGCTCGCGTGCGTGCTCGCGTGTGGATACCTTCGCTGGCGCGCGTTGCATCCCAAAGCGAGCGCGCGCGCACGCAATGTCGATGCAGTCAACTCGATGCTTGAGGCAAGCCGCCCGCTCAGCAGCCAACCTTGGCTACGTCTCGTCAACGAGCAGCGGCCGCCACCGCCGGCGCAGCCGCTACCGCCCACGACAGCGCCTCAGCGGTACGACCGGCCCTCCACCGACAGCGAGCTGGAGCGAGAGCGGCTCGACTACTCATCCCTCGATGGCAACCGCCCCACCGCTGTCGAGCCGCCAGTCGGATGGGTACGCACGGGCGAGGCGCACTCACAAGCGCGCGCGACCCCACGCGGCCACCAATCTCGGGATGAATCTCGGGGCTCCCACCTGCAGCCGATGCGCGCTCGATATGACGTGAGCGTCGCGAGGCGCTGCTCAGCGGGTGCGCGATGGCTCTTCACACTCGCGTGCCTGGGCACGATGGGCCTCTTTGCGTTTGGGCATGCGAGTAACGGCGCCACGATGAATGGCATCATGTACCTCTCCGGCGAGCACGTGCAACTTCCGGGCCTCTTCTATTTCACGCTGTGGGGTTCCATCCGAGATGAGTGGAATGCAGGCACTTACTTCCTCGCGCTGCTCGTGGCGGTCGCCTCTCTGCTCTGGCCCTTCATCAAGCTGGCCCTCCAGCTCCTCCTATGGTGGCTGCCGCCTTCATGGATGGGGTTCGAGGTGCATGGGATCGGGGTCCGCTTTCTCGACGGCACGTGCAAGTTCGCACTCACCAACATCCAGATGGTGGTGCTGCTCATGGTGGGGCTCCACTTCGAGGTCCTGATCCCGTCCGCCGATACGATAGTCCCGCTACTCGAGCTCAACGTCGAGGTGGCACCGGACACGGGCACGTACGCGTTCATCTCGGCGATGGTCCCTGCGCTAGTGCTCGGACACGTACACGCCTACATGCACCGCACGCTCTCGCACCCGCTGCCTCCCGGGCGCACCCGCCGCACGCGCGCGGGCGCCGACGGTGGCGCGGGCAAGAGGGCGCGCCTGGTCCCGCTGCGCCGCACCGAGTTCGAGTCGCTTCTATTCTGGTCGGATCGTCGTCTGCCGGGCGCCGTGCAGCTCGGTGTGGCGCTTGGGTTGGTGGTGTGCTTGCTGGGCGTCTCCTTCGGATTGATTCTGGACGTCATCGACCTCGAGGTGGTGGGCGTTGTCGGCGCGCTGCTCGGTGAAAAGCGACGGACCTCGTGGTCCGTCGCTTCGATGGCCAAGGCCATCTCGAGCGTGACGACGCTCGCCAACCCGACGTGGCTCGCGATCATGCAGGCAGGCTTCTACTTCACCATTGTGGGCATGCCCGTGCTCTGTCTGCTCCTGGCCCTCTCTCTCTGGATGCTGCCCCTCCGGCCGGAACACATGCACCGGCTACTCATGATCGTCGAGGCGGCAGCGGCATGGGCGATGCTTGACGTCTTCGTGGTCATCCTGCTCGCCTCCCTGCTCTCACTCGACCAGTTTGCTCAGTACACCCTCTCAGACGACCCGACCGTCGTCGAGCTCAATACCTTCCTCGCCGCCAACCCTGAGTTCGGCAATCTCCTGCCGGCCGAGCCCGTCGTGCTGGGAGTGCAGCCAACGCTCCTGCGCCCATTCTGGCTGCTCTTCAGCAGTGGCCTCGCCTCTGTGCCGCTCTGCGTCTTCGTCACTCACTGCGCCAACCACGCCTTCGAGCAGCAGCGTGCGCATGCCGCCGCGATGGCCGCGGCCGCTCCGCACTATCGGGTGAGTGACTGAGCCGCACTCAGGCTGGCCATGCCGTTGGACTGTCGCGACTGAGAGCCTGTGCGCTGCGGGAGGGCTGCGCCCCCCGCGCGCGATTGTGACCGATTTCCATTTCCGATTTCGTGTTCGTATTATCTATTAAGTATTATGCGCGGACCGCGGGCCGCTCGGTCCACTTGGTGTACAGAGGGGACGGTAGCGAACGAGAAAACACCTTTCGTTACCGTACACGTAGGAAACAATATTCCTAGGAAACAAAATTCCGCGACTCGGCGGCTCGGCCGGCGCGGGGCCCCGGCGCATCGCGTGTACACACGCGGGCACACGCCGCTCGGCTCCACACGCTCAGCTCCAACCATGATTCACACGGACAGTCACTCACTCAATCACTACATGATCGTACAGCTTGCTTCAGCTTGCGTGCAAGCGACGCACCGTAATAGGGCATGCCAGAGCACACTCACTGTGCCACACCGTAGTCCCTACCACCAAATCCCGAGGCAACCAAAAGCACCGAGGGAACGCGAGAAGCATGCGAACCAGCCGTTGAGTGCACGCGGCCAGCGGTGATGAAGCGAATCATAGCAAGCCTCCCCTTGCCCCAGGTCTTGGCGGCCGCGTGGCGCGCCTAGAAATGCAATCCAACGCCATTGGCCCGATCCTCACATAACTGCCAGTTGGCCGAGATCTTACTCTTGACCGTTGCGGGCAAGGAGTTCTCCTTGAGGTTGAGGTACGAGAGCGTGGAGTTGGCCGCCACGGCCGCGATGAAAGCGACGCCGCCTGCGGCAGGCAAGAGCAGCGCGTGCGCGGACGCGGTAAGCGACGAGACTGACGCGACTGACGCGACTGACGCAGGCAAAGGCAATCGGACATAAGTTGACCTCGGCGAGAGGCAGCACGCACCGCGTTCACCAAACTCGTTCGACTCGAGGTTGACGTACTCGATCGTCTTGTTGACGCACAGCATCTGGGCAATCGCGGCGACGCCGGCGTCGCTGAGGCAGTTGCGAGCGAGGTCTAAGCGCTTAACCGTCTCATTTGTCTTGAGCAGCTCAGCAATGATGATCTGCCGAGGCGTCAGACAACGCACGGTGAGCGCCTGACAGGTCTCTGAGTGGCCCCGGGCGTGCCCAGGCGCGTGTGCAGGCTGGCGCAGGACGCGCGCAGGCCGGCGCGAGCGCGGCGCAGAGAGTGGGCGGACCAACAGCGCTGGCGCACCGCTTCGACGTCATTGTACTCTTCTGAATCCCACTCGAGCTCGTCTTCCTCGAGGTCGCTGATGGAGATCGAATGCGCTGGCAGTTTGATCTTGGAGAGCGAGCCGTTCTGCGCGAGCAACTGAGCGACGCGCCGCGCCTGCGGCACTGTGAGCTCGATTTTGGACAGGTCCACGTCCTCTTCGTCAGTCAGCTGCGACTGCTCGAGGCCATCTGGAAGCTCACCGATTTCGGTAGCATCGAACGGTGGTACGTCATCGTCGCCACCCAGGCCGTCCTCGTCATCATCACCACCCAGGACAGCCGCGAGGTCGTCCTCATCATCATCGCCACCCAAGGCAGCATCGAGACCGTCATCCTCATCCTCGCCGTCGTCCTTTGCCGAGCCCACGAGATCCTGCTCGTCCTCGTCTGGCGCGGCCTTGGCCTTACCAGAGCGACCTGCAGGTGCTTCCGCTTTGCGCTTCGACATCTTAGCTGAGGCTGCCGGTCGATACCGACGCTCTCACTCGGCGGTCAATGGGCGGATTGCCCGAAAGGATGCCGCAACACGCCAACCGGCACTTCACGATGTTGACTTGAACCAAATCTCGACCCGGAGATCAAGACTGGTGATAACCGGTGTGTCACTCGGTGCCGAAGTTTGCCGCCGGCGCAATTCACAAAAGTGTGTCTCCAGTACGGATACAAAACAAAAGTCGCATGAGCGCCTCCCCTTCCCAGCCCCCCATGCCTCCGCCGACGCTGCCGGCCACAGCGGAGGAGGCTGCGTCGATCTCGACGTACGGCATCTTACCTTCGTACGGCCTCTCACCGCGGGGCATGGCATTGGTGCCGCCCTACAACACGCGTGTCTTCGCAGCGCAGGGCTCGGTGATCAACTTCACCGGCTCGGCGATTGTCAATGCAGCAAACGAGGGGTGCATCTCGGGTGGCGGCGTGGACGGCGCCGTGTCTGACAAGGGTGGTGATGCGCTGCACAGGGCGCGTCTCGCGCTGCCAATCGTGCGAAAACCTTCTGTCCGCTGCCCTACGGGAGACGCCAAGATGACGATTGGTGGCGAGCTGCTCTGTGAGTGGTGCATCCACGCCGTCGGGCCCAACTACAGGTACGTCGCCGACGACGACGAGGGCGACCTGCTGCTGTATATGGCTTACCACGCGTCCATGCGCGAGGCGCGCAAGAAGGCGTGCCGGACCCTCGCCTTCTCGTTGCTATCCGCGGGCATCTTCCGAGGCCGAAGGGCACTGCGCACGGTGCTCGCGATCGGCGTGCTCGCGGTGCACGCGGCGCTCTACGAGGGCCTGAGCGACGTCTTCCTCGTCGGATTCACCCATTCCGAATGCGAGACACTCACGTCGGTAATCGACGAGCTGCTCGTGCAGCCTGATGCCGAGGACTCGCGCAAGCAGCTCCTAAGCCAGCTCAGCCCGCAGCTGCAGGAGTTGCACCAGCGCGCTCTCGACGACACTCTCGACCCGCCGCCGCCGCCGCCGCCGCAGATCGGTTATATGATCGCTGCAATGGCGGCCACGGCCATGCACCAGGCAAAGGCATGTGTCCCCTCCTGAAGGCATTTGAGACGAGGGGAGCGCGCGACCAAACTTCAAAGGTCAGAAGGAGAGCATTTTCACTACTTACGATCATGTCTCGAGCCCAGCGGCAGCGCGCACGCACCGAGATGTGGCAATCAAACTATGGCACCGAGACACGGGGCCGACCTCGCGTGCGGAGGGTGCGGGTTACCGGTGCGTGGTGGTCGAGAGCGTCGACTCCCATTCCTCGCTGGTGGCTTCACCGTTCACGGAAAGCGGTATACGACTGACGGTATCCGCATCAATGACCTAGTAATACGGTATACTCAGGCTTTTAGCTTTTTGCGCGCCGGCTGCGGGGGCATCCGCACAAATTCCGCACAGCGTGTACAGCCACGTCTCAGCTCGCACGCACGCGTGTGAGCGTGTCTGTGACACTGCACACTCGGGCGCGGGGCGGCTCCGCTGCAGAGCAGTTTGGTGTTTGACGCAAACTCGGAAGTCGCCACCAGACCACGCGGTCCACGCGGTTCGTTCGGCGACGCGCGTGCACATACGTCTCTGTGTGCGCACCCAGCCTCATAGGCTGGTCACCGCACGCGCTGCAGTTTCCCATTGGATCGCTTGGGCGGTTTTGATGCATTCACAACTGGTAGCCTGTCGAAGTAACTCGCAAACTTCGCCGCACAATAGCTGGTCGCGATGCGGGTGCTGTAGTTGGTGTGGGCCAGGTAGTGTGCAACGCGTCCCTTGTTATCAGCTTCGAGCTGCCAAGGTTTCTTCGGCCCCCAGTAATGCCGCGCAGTGTGCGGGCAGCGCCCCTCCGTGTCCTTGCGAAGGTCGTGGGCCATGGGACGACTGCAGTCCAGATCCTCGGGCACGCTCTCAAAATCGGCGCCGATAGGCAGACCTCCCTGACGTGGCGTGTGCAGGTAGAACATGTGGAACAAGAAGCCCTGGTCGCAGTCGCCGAATGCAACGTCCCAAGTGTTCTTCCGATACATGGTCGTGTGGCGCATTCGCTCGCGCAGCCCAGGCAGCCGGTCAAAATGCTCGCGAGGCCGGCCGGCGTAGGCAAAGCCATGCGTCACGTTCCATTTGCCCAGGCGCAGCAAGGCAAGCCCGTCCTCGTACAGCTCCCGCGATGGTCGACCGAGCGTCCAGAGCCCGCCGTTGAAAGGCGACCAGTGGTCGCCTTCAGAGAAGACGCGTGAGCGGCCATTTGGTGGCACGGCATCGTCCCAAGTGCGTCGCCATCTTGCCGCCACGGCGGTGGCGGGTTGCTCGGGTCGCAGGAGCTGCACGTCGAGGTCAGCAAGAATGACAATCGAGTAATCGACGAGGGATGCAACCCACCACTTGTACAGCACTGATGTCTGCCACTTGGCGCGGCATCCACCTTGCGGTGAGTTGGCGTAACGGTGCACCGCCTCACGCAGCTCCGGGTCGAGGCTGTGGACCTTCATCTGCGGGCAGTCGGATGCGATGACGCTGCTTGGACTACCAGCACCGCCCAGCCATGAACTCGAGCTTGACGGGCACTCTGGGCAAAACTGCTTGCCTGCTCGCTTGCAGCGGCACTGCTTGCTAGATGTCTGGTAGACATGGTCGTCGGTCAGCATCATGAGCAGGTCGGCAGATAGTTCGCCGACGCCGGACACGATTGTGTCGGCGAGGCGCTGTGCGTGCTGACAGTAGTGCAAGACTGCACAGGAATAGTCCGGCACGCCGTCCCACACGGTTGCGATCGCGAGGCGGCGACTCATCTTTTCGCGTAGTGCACATAAGCGAAAGAAATGGTCAGCTCAGAAGGACACACATACGGCGAGGGCCGCGCGTCCCCCCGCAGCTTCCTCACGCACCACGTTGCCAACATCTCCACCGCCATCCAAGCCGCCGACGCCCAAACCATCCTCAACGCCGCCAGCGCGCATGCTCTAAGGTCCTCGTGTGTGATATTCTGAGACTGAGTGCCGGGCAGTAACAGTGCTGCCGTAGCACCGGTTGTCGCGTCTGTCGTGACCACACATCAATTATTTCAAACATGCGTCGGCAACAAACCTCCGCCGCTTCTAGAGGCCAGCAAGTGCGCCACACGCCAGCGCGGCGGCACGCAACATATGAACACAGTTCACAATTTGCATGCAACGACGGCGACAACGAGTAGCAGGTTTCAAAATACCTGGCTCTCCAAGTCTCCATCATTCCCCGCCCCGGCTCCGCACGAGAAGCGACATGTCAAATATGGGAATATAATGCAGGCTCGAACAACAGCTGCAACGAGCTGTGGCCGTGTTCACACATGCAGATGACGAGTCGCCGGATCTAGCCATGGGCGGAACCGCGGCGAGGGTGAGGAGGAGGACGAGGGCGAGGAGGAGGGCGAGGTGGCCGTCGGTGACGGCGACGAGTGGAACGCAGGCACGTGCCAACCTCGTGCCAACGGTGACGAGTGGAACGCCGGCTTGGCACGTGCTGACCTCATGGCCAGGTCGCAGCTGGGGTTCTGGGCTTCCAAATCCAGTATAGGCAGGACCTGAGGCTGAGCCCTCGCGCTCATCCATCCAATACCAGACCAGCCCGAGCGCGCCGATGCGGATGCCGACGCGGCTGCTGGTGGGACATCGGCCCGGGCGGGTGGGACGTCGAGCCGAGACATGCGAAGCGGAGGGACGCCGCCTTGCATCGGGGGCATGCGCGCCCGTGAGCGCACGTCGGTTCTCAAGTCCGAACTGCTATCGTGCGAACGGCGGGAAGTCTCGTGCGTCGCCTGCTCCAGGCGCGCCGCCTCGCGCATGAGGGCCTGCACCCGCGTAGCCGCCGCCTCACGCGCCTCCTTATCGGCGCGAGCCTGCTGCAGCGTCCGTTTCGCCAGCCAGGAGCGTGCCCTCGCTTGCAGGACAATCGCCTTCATCATCTCCTGCATCGCACGCTGTTCCTTCTCCGCTTTGCATCGCTCCTCGAGGAGACGTTGGCGTCGGCGGAACAAGCGCCACAGCATCAAGGCTCCGAGCAAGGCACCTAAAAGCATCGGCAGCAAGGCTCCGAGCAAGGCACCTATAAGCATGCTCCCGCTGCTGGCATCGGGTAATGAGAGCTCGGTGCTCCTGGTAGGGGGGGTGATCGTAACAATGCTCCGAGACGTAATGGTTGGCGTGGACGTCACCGTGAGCCCAAAGAAGGAGCTCGCCACGGACGCGTTCGAAAAAATGGAGGATGCCATACTTTCCTCGATGGCGGCAGTCGCGTTCGCAGTTGCCGTGGTGATGATGATGTCGACCCGAGTGGACGCGGCGCTGGCGATCACTTGGACATTGCTCGGGCCCACGCCCAGCTCGGCCGCGACCCAGACGGCGATGCTGTTCAGCCGAGCCGTCGTGAACGCCTCGATCGGCTCCGCAGCGACGAAGCCGATCACCACCTGGAGTGTTATCGTCGTGATCGACCCCGGCAACGCTGGAGACGGCGGGGGCGGCGGCAAGGGCGGTGACGGTAGCTCGGGGCACTCTGTGAGAATCGAGTTGTAGGCATCGACGTAACAGGCGCGGCAGCTGGGGTAACCACCAGCACCGCAGCCGACGCCGTTATAGGGGTCGGTGCTCGTTGTGAGGCACCGCGCATCAAAGTAGCACGGCTGGCCAGCGCACACGGCGGATGCCAAGGTGCCGCACGGGTCGGGCGATGGCGAGGGCGACGGTGGTGGCGGAGAGGGCGACGGCGGTGGCGGCGAGGGCGACGGTGGTGGCGGCGAGGGCCGTGGCGGCGGCGGCGACGGTGATGGAGGTGGCGGGGAAGGTGGTGGCGGTGGTGGCGATGGCGGCGGCGTCCGCGGTGATGGCGGTGGCGGTGATGGCGGTGGAGAGG
>JWZX01003224.1:0-26476 GCA_001275005.1 Chrysochromulina tobinii | reverse complement strand
GGCTGACCGGCACGTGGCGAGCGCTGTGGCGAGCGCATCGAGCTCTCGGTCTGCGACGTCGCCAGCCGGGGCGTTGGAAGCTCCGCGCCCGCCACAGCGCCCGTCTCGACGCCCGACTCGTCGATGCCCGCCACAGCGCCCGCCACGACGCCCGCCTCATCAATGCCCGCCACAGCGCCCGCCATGACGCCCACCACAGCGCCCGCTTCGATGGGAGAGGCTCCAGTGAGTACCGGTACGCCGATCTCCTCCGCACCAACGCCGGCAGCGCTCACGACGACGCTCGCGACGACGCTGGTAGTGAGGGCCAAGGGGGGTAACAAGGGGGGTAACAAGGGGGGCACCGGTTCCACCGGTTCAGATGCCAGTGCCGGAGCCGGTATCGGTACCGGTAAGCTGGCAGGGTGCGCTGTGCCTGCGCCCACGACGGCTTCAACGACGGCTTCCACGACGGCGCCCGCGAGGGGCCGCGTGAACAGCGCATTGGCGCGCGTGCCTTGGGCGATCATCGCGACGAGCGGCTCGATGGCGCCCTCCTCGGCAATCTGCGCCTGCGTGTCCGGGTTGTCGAGCGCGATGTCCGAGAGGGCAGCGGCCGCCACCTCGGGCTGCCCTAGGTTTGGGTCGACGAGCCACGAAACAAAGGCGGAGATTGCACCCGCTTTCGCAACGTCGAGCGCCGCGCCTGCGCGCAGCGCGAGCTCCCCCAGCGTCGTCGCGGCGCGTACCTGTGGGGAGAGAATGGCGTGGTGGGCGCCGTGGTGAGCACTTTCATGCGCGAGCTCCCCCAGCGTCGTCGCGGCGCGTACCTTGGCGCTCGGGTTCCCGCGGCGGAGAAGCTGGCACAGGGGTTCGATCCCACCGCCTTCCTTGATGGCCTGCGCAATTGGAGCCAAAGGGACGAGACCCAATCAGTGACCATCAGATGCCATCAGGTGTCATCAGGTGTCATCAGACGCCATTTCATCAAAGGTCATCAGAGGTCATCAGGTCATCAGAGGCCATCAGAGGTCATCAGGTGTCATCACCATTTGAGGCCATCAGAGGTCATTAGAGGTCATCAGAGGTCATCCGAGGTCATCCGAGGCCATCCGAGGTCATGAACGCACCTGCGCATTGGTGCCGAGGGGCACGAGGCCCGAGAGCACCCGCGCCGCGTGCTCCTGGGCGACCTCGCTCAAGCGCCCTTCGACGAGCGATCGGATCAGCGACTGGATCACGCCCGCCGACACGATCGCCTCGGCGATCGCCCGAGCGCCAAGACGCGACCGACTCGGCGACGTTCGAGAGCGACCAGAGCGCGTACCTGTGGGGAGAGCATGGCGAGGAGGCGCCGTGGTGAGCACTTGCATGCGCGATGTTCGAGAGCGACCAGAACGCGTGCTCCTGGGCACGCTTGATGAGGGTCGCCATCAGAGGCCATCAGAGGCCATCAGAGGCCATCAGAGGCATTCAGAGGCCATCAGAGGCCATCAGAGGCCATCAGAGGCCATCAGAGGCCATCAGAGGCCATCAGAGGCCATCGATGCGCGTACTCCTGGGCCTCGACGTTGCCATCCTTGAGACCATCTTGAAGCAATCGGACTAGCGGTGCACAGCCACCCCCTCCGCCCGAGTTGGACTTACTCCCCTGTCGTTGAGCCTTGTTCATCTTCTCACCGGCCGCCACGTCTCGCAACGCCGAGGAGGCTCGCTGGCGGACGGCCTCGTCTTCGGACGCGAGCAGCTTGACGAGCTCCTGCGTCACCGTCGCGCGCGAACCGAGAGCGAGCAACGCGAGGCCCGAGGCGGCCGACGCCATCGCCGGCTCGGAGCCGAGCGCGAGCTGGCGCGCGAGCTCGGGCACGCCGCCCGCCTTGGCAATCACGCCGCGGTTCTCGTCGTCCTGCGCGAGGCTCCCCAACAGCTGGGTCACGTGCTCGGCCGCCTTGGCAGAGCAGGTGCTCGGGTAACCTCGCAGCATCTCGATGAGCTCCGTCGAGATCGCGATCTGGTTGGGCACGTTGTGCAGTGCGAGCGTGAGGAGCGCGCCAGCAGCCTGCTCCAACCACACGTCGAACCCTCGCAATGAGAGGCCACCCCGGAGGCAATCAAGGGCCATCAGAAGTCATCAGTGGTCATCACCTGCTCCTTGCTCTCGTCTGACCCGTCCGCGATGTCGAAGAGGGTCACGAGCAGAGGGATGCCTCCAGCGTCGGCGATGGACACGCGGTTGGCGGGCGCCCTGGCGAGCGCATGCAATGCTCCGGCGGCTGTCTCCTGCGCCGCCTTGCGCACCTCGGGCTGTACCTCGGGCCCGCCCGCTCGCAGCAGGTTGACGAGCGGCACGATGCCGCCGCTCTCGGCGATCGCCACCTGACGCAATCAGACGTCCAGATGCAATCAGATGCAATCAGACGCGCAGCAAGACGTAATCAGACGCAATGAGGTCGCCACCTGGTTGGCCTCGTGGGCTGCGAGAGACCACAAAGCTCCCCCGACGTCCGGCCGGACGATCGGGTTCCCTTCGAGCAGCGCGATCAGCGGCATGATCGCGCCCGCCTCCTTCGCGGCGATCTGGTTCTGCTCGCTATTCTTGGTCATGTGCCAGATCGCGGAGGAGAGATCCTTTTGTACCATCGCGAGCTCCTCGTGGTGCGGCTCATGGCTGAACGTACCTGTGGGGAGAGAAGTAGAGAGAAGGGCGATCGGGCGCCGTGGTGATCACTTGCACGCGCGAGCTCCTTGTGGTGCTGCTCATGGCTGAACGTACCTGCGGCCTCAGGCTCTTTCTGAGGCTCCCTCGTGCCACGTTCAGGCGTCGTTCGTTCGGGGGCTGTGCTCGGCGCCGCGCGCTTGAGGACGCCGCCCTCCTCCGCATCGAGCAGCGAGACGAGAAGCCCAACGCCACCCGCCGCCGCGATGGCCGCCTGGTTGGCCGGGTGGGCGCGTGCGAGGTACGAGATGGCGCGAGCTGCCTTGGCAGAGGCCTGCTTCTCCTCCAGCGAGCGCTCGGCTCGCGCCGCGGCCGCTTTCGGAGCGCGATCTCGCGACGCGAGCTCGGCCATCGAGACCTTCCCATCACCGTCCGTGTCCATCACACCGATGACCAACGACACGAGCAGCCCCGCGATCGCCACCACATTCTGCGGGTTGTCGAGCGCGAGCGCGGCCAGCGCGCCCGCCGCCTGCTCCTGTGCACGTATGCTATTGAGCCCGATCACCGCCGCGAGAGGCGCGATGCCGCCCGCCTCGGCCACTTTGATCTGGTTAGCGTAGTGCTGCTTCGCGAGCGACCAGAGGGCGGCGGCCGCCTGGTGCGCACACGAGTGGGTCGAGGGCGCTGCGATGAGCACTTACATGCAAGGCAGGTCATCAGTGGCAATCAGCGTACCTCCTCCTTCGCCCTCTCTGACACATGGTCTCCCTGTAGCAGTGCCACGAGCGGCTCGATGCCGCCCACGCTCGCGACCTTGTCCTGAATCTTGGCATTCTTGCGTGCGAGCACAGCGAGCGCCGCCGCCGCCTCGGCGCGGACCTCGTCATCGACCGGAACAGCTGCGGTCGGACCAGCTGCCGCTGCTGAGAGCTGCACCGGCGCCACCGCACTGGGAGCGATGCCCGTTGATGCTCCCTCCTCCGGAAGGGCCAACGTCGTACTTCCCACGACGTCGCGAGTCACCAAGCGGCTTCGCCCCACCGGCTCCCCCACGACATCGGTTGACATCAAGCGGCCTCGCCCCACCGGCTCCCCCACGACATCGGTTGACACCAAGCGGCTTCGCCCCACCAGCTCCCCCACTACATCGGTTGACATCAAGCGGCTTCGCCCCACCGGCTCCCTCGAACCACCGGCTCCCTCGGTATCGGGGGGGAGGGGGACGTCGCGCGTCACCAAGCGGTTCCGTCCAACCGACGACTCCCTCGGCCTCGTCGTCGGCCCGAGCAGCGCGATCAGCTTCTCGATGCCGTTGAACTTATCGACGGCATCTTGGTTGGCCGTGTTGCGGTAGCCGATTGCCGCGATCGCCCCCGCCGCCTTCCTGCGAGCGTAGTTATCGTCATCGCCCAGGAGCGCCACGAGTGGCTTGATGGCGCCGGCGTCGGCGATTGCCTTTTGGTTCTCGGGTTGGCCGGACGAGAGGGCGAGCAGAGCGCCGGCCGCCTCGGCCTTAGTGTTCGAGTGGCTCAGCGGGTTGCTCAGCAGCGTCACGAGCATCTGGATGCCGTTCTCGGCTAGGATCGCGTTCTTGTTGCGCAGCGATGTGCGGCAGAGGTCCGACAGGCAGGCGGCCGCGTGCGCCTGCGCCGCCGCTGAGCTTGACGCGAGGAGGGGCACGAGGGAGCGCACGCCGCCGGCGGTGGCAATCGCGCTCACGTTCTTATCGGAGTCACCCGAGAGGCGCGCGAGGACGGCGGCGGCGAGCTCCTGAGAGCGCGCGCCCGCGGGAGAGGCCATCGTGCGCAGCTGCGTCACAAGCCGCGGGATGGCGCCCGCCTTGCTGATTGCCATGCGATTGTCGTTGTCCTGGGAGAGTGTAAGCAGCAGCCCGGTGACGTGCTCCTGTGTCTCGGCGTTGCCTGTGCCGAGGAGCGTGATGATGCCCGTGCTGATCGCGAGCTGTGTGGAGGGCGAGTTGAGTGAGAGTGTCGCGAGCGCGCTCGCCGCCTCTTCCTTGACCGCAGTGATCCCGAGCGCCAGCAGGTTGACCAGAGGCGAGATCGCGCCAGCATTGACGATGAGCACCGGAGAGCCGAGGTTGCGTGCACCAAGCGTCTGCAGGGTCTTGGCGGCACGCCTCTGCGCGCCGGCGCTCGGGTTGCTCAGCAGCGAAACTGCATGCTTCGCAATCACCGCCTGGTTCTCTGGGTTACCATCCGCGAGCCGTTGCAGCGCATCCGACGCGTGCTGGTGCGCGCGTGGCGTGATGCCATCGTCCATCAAAGTCCCCTCTGCCCGATAAATGTCCTGCGGTGCGTATGCGGCGCAGTTGCGGTGCGCGCGGGAGCCCAGACAAATCAGAAAGTCACTCGGTGGCACTCGGCGGCAATCAGGGACACGCATAGGGGCGATCTTGGGGGATCAGGGGTAACTCAGGGGCTATCAGCGGAAGCAATGAGGAGCAAATAGGAGCCATCAGAGAGCACTCGCCTCGTGCTCAAGGAGCATCACGAGTGGCATGATGCCATTGGCGCGTGCGATGGCGATCTGATTCGAAGCGTCCAGCGCCAAATGCCAGAGCGCCCCCGCCGCATTCTCTCGCGCACGCGTCGTGGCTCCCACTCCCAGTAGGTTGACGAGCGGCGCGATCCCACCCGCATCCGCGATCGCTTGGAGTCGATTGGCGCTACCGTCCTCGAGGACATCCTCGGAAGATGCGCTCTGCGGAGCACCTGGGTCGCCTTGCGCGGGGTTCGTCATCGAGCCATCGGCGGCTGAGGGGAGGTCTCCAGTGAGGGCCCCAGCGGTCGAGAAGACAGCTCCCTTCCTGAGTTGCAAGCGCCGCGCCTTCTCCTCCTCCTGCATCTGGAGCTCCTCTTGATGAACCTTGTGCTCTTGCTGCCGGAGCAGCTCGGCGACGCCGCCGCGCGCGAGCTCGGAGAGGCCCGCGGCGGCCACCTCCTGGGCCTTGGGCGAGCCTGCCCGCACCAGCATCACTAGCTCGGTGATCGTGCCGCACCTGCAATCACGCCGCACGCAGAGGCAGTCAGAGGCACTCGGAGGCACTCAATTAGCACTCAATCAGTCCTCGAACAGCAGAGGATGAAGTGTGCTGCGACCCACCTGACGATCGTCTTCTGATTCTCAATGTCCGCACATAGATGCCAGATGGCGCGCCCCGCATGTTCCTGCCCCACTGACGAGCCGATGCGGATAAAGGCCAGCAGGGGAGGCACTCCCCCCGCCAAGATGATCGCATCCTGCAGCTCGCCGTTGCCCTTCGCGAGACCCGCCAGCACGGCGGATCAGTGGCAATCAACGTAATCGAGGGTCATCAGGGACATCAATGAACGCACCTTCGCGAGCTCTGCGAGCGCGGCGGCCGACTGCTCCTGCATCGCCATCTTATTGGCCGTGGCGATTTGGATCTGCTCCCGAGCTCGCCCGTTCTCGTCGACGTCGATGAGATTGGGAGCTATCGACCACACCTTGTGCGTCGACTTCGGCTTGTATGCTGTGCCCCTGAGCAACGCTTCCAGCTCGCTAGCCTCGACTATCACTTCGGCGGAGGTCCGCCTGACCTTGCTTGTTTTGAGATCCCCCTCGAGAGCATCCGAGGATGACAGCGGCTCGGCGCCGGCGTCGGCGTCCGCCGCCTCCTTGGCCTGCATGGCCGCCCTGGCCTGCTCCGCCTGCTCTGCCTGCACTCGTAGCGTGCTCTGGCTGACTGTAATCATGAGCGATCCGTCGAGCATGGCCACGAGTCGGGACACGCCGCCGAGGACGTGGATCTGCGCGCGCCGCTCCGACGCACCCGTGAGCTCGCGTGCCAACGTCTCAGCATCCGATGCCTCGGCGACGCTCACGGCGGCGCTCGGCGCGCCGGCTGGTTTGCCGCCCGCCGCCACCGCCGTTGCTGCCGCCGCTGCCGCCGCCTTGGCCGCTGCCGCTGCCTTGGCCTTTCGAGCAACGAGGCTCCCCGAGTCATCAATCTTGTCGTCCTCTACCGCCAGGTGGGCGAGCACTCGCGCCGCCGTCTCGGGCGAGCCGACGGTGGACGAGTCCATTAAGCGAATGAGCGGCTCGATCGCGCCTGCATTGGCGATGGCGTCGCGGTTCTGAGAGACGAGGGCAATCTCAGCGAGCGTGGCGGCGGCTTGCTGCTGCGCGCCGTGCAGCCCCGAAGAGACGAGCTTCACCAGGGGTACGATGGCGCCCTTACTCGCACAGTCGTTACAAACGTCCACATTGCCGCGGGAGAGACGTACGAGAACCATAGCCGCGAGCTCCGGAGCACATTCAGTCTCGGCCGTGAGCATGCGCACGAGAGGCTGCATCACGTGCGAGTCGACAATGAGCGCACGGTTGTCGGCCTGTGACGCGAGATGGAAGAGCGCGCGGCACGCATACTCTTGTGCGAGCTCGGCGTGGACGGTTCGACGGTCTGGGGAGGCCTTCTTGACCAAGTTGATGAGCGGCGGGATGCCGTCGGATCGAGCGAACTGGGACTGGGTGGTCGTGTTATGAAGGATCATTGAGAGGACAGCCATGGCCGCCTGGGCGCACGCGGTGATGTGTGTCGACGCGAGCCAAGTAATGAGTGGCGAGATGCCCCCGGCCTTGCTGATGGCCATCTGGTTGGGTGACGAGCCATGAGTGAACGCCTTGCACGTCGTGAGCACGCGCACAGCCTTGTCAGCGGAGCGCACGGACGACGAGCCGAGCAGGTTGACGAGCCGTTTGGAAATGTAGTCGCGGTTGTCCAGGTGCTTGTGCGCGAGGGACGTGAGGGCGCCCGCGACGCAATCGAGCGACTTTTGTGAGGATCCGTTCTGGAGCAGCCCGATGAGCGGGTCGATGCCACCCAGCTTGGCGATCGTGTCCTTGTTGGGTGCGTTGTCGGTCGAGATGGCCCAGATCGCCATCGCCGACTCGTCCTTCGTCTCCGCACTACCTTCTCGCACGAGCGTGCACAGCGGGCCGACCGCGCCGTGGTGAGCACTTGCATGCCAGGCAGGTCATCAGTGGCAATCAACGTACCTTCACGCACGAGCGTGCACAGCGGGCCGACCGCGCCCGTCTTCGCGATGGCCGACTGGTTGATCTGGTGGTTGCGTGCGAGGTTGGCGAGCGCACCCGCGGCATTGGCCTGCATCTCGGCATCGCTCGAGTTGAGCATGGAGACGAGCGGCGCGATGCCACCCGACTCGGCGACTGCCGTCTGGATCTTGGCATTCCCAAACGCCATCTCCTTGATGGCCTCCGCCGTCAGCCTGCACAGCTGCACGGTGGCGAGCTCCTTGCCTTGGAGGCCGGTCCCCTGACAGGCGCGCATGCGGTTCGATGCAATCAGATGCAATCAGATGCAATCAGATTCTATCAGGTGCAATCGCCTGCGCGAGGGGTCCCCTGGCAGACGACCACGCCACTCTCTCACTTGCAATCTGATGCAATCCGACGCAATCAGGGCAATCACCTGCAAGCCGATCAGCACGCCCACGAGCTTTTCGATGCCGCCCGCCTTCGCAATGACCGACTGGTTATCTTTGGAGAGCTTCTCTTGTTGCGAACTGCTCTCGACGCCCTTGCGCACGAGCTGCGTGATTGCAGCCGCCGCGTTCTCCTTCGCCTTCATCGACGTCGAGTCCAGCAGCTCGAGAAGCGGCACGATGCCGTTCGCGTCCACGATCGACTTGCGATTGTCGGCCGACTCGCGTGCGAGCTTGGCGAGTGCGGCAGCCGCCTGCTCTTGCGCGGAAGTGCCTGCGTCTTGCAGCATGTCGACGAGCTTCTTAATGATCAGCACGCGGTTCGAGACGGAGATCGAAAGGCGCACGAGAGCACCCTCGGCGTGCTGTCGAGCGCGTGGGTTCTCGCAGCCGAGGAGCATCACGAGCCACCCGATCCCATCGGCCTCCGTGATCGCCAGCCGAGCGCCTTCGTGATCCGCCAGGCACAGCAACGCGCCCGCGGCCGCCTCCTGCGCCTCCGGCCCCTCTTTCCCGTCGAGGAGAGAGACGAGAGGCACGATGGCACCTGTGGGGAGAGCATGGCGAGGAGGCGCCGTGGTGAGCACTTGCATGCGCGATGTTCGAGGGAGACGAGAGGCACGACGGCACCTGCCTCGGCCACGGCCGATTGCGTCGCCTCGTGCGCCTTCGAGAGGCGTGCGAGGGCCGTGGCCGCAAACCTGATGAGGGGCACACTCAAACGTGTCATCATCAGCGGCAATCAGAGAGCGCCGTCGTGGGCCATGAAGTGGCGTGTGGCGCGTGTGCGAGGGCCGTGGGCGCAAACCGCTTCGTCTGATGATTATCGTCATCGAGCGCGAGGACCAGAGGGCGGATGCCGCCCGCCCCAACGATCTCGTCACGTGCCTGATGATGAGGCAATCATGGGTCATCAGCGGCAATCAGCGAACGTGCTCTTGGGCACATTTCGAGGTTCCGTCGACTTCGAACATCCATGTGACGAACCGCGGGTTCGTCAGAGAGGCTCGCCAGAGCGAATGCGGCGTTTTGGCGTGCAGAGCGGTACTTGACGTTTGGATCTTCGTCCAATTGAGCCGTCGCCTCCGCGAGGTCGGCCTGCAAGGCTCTCCAGTGGCCGACTCTGCTGCGTCGAAAGCTGCCACCCTCGGCGACGTCCTCCACCGCAGATGCACCCGGTAAGCTCTTGGCCACCTGCATGGAGACTACCCGGGCAAAGCTGAACGGCGATGGCAAGAGACCTCGGCCCATCTCGAGCAACTTGATGAGCGGCTTGACGCCGCTGCACCGCACGATGTGGTCCTGGGTCTCCTTGTTCTCATGCGCGAGCTTGGCCAGAGCAGCCGCCGCCTGTGCTCTCGGGGGGAAAGGACGAGCTCATCAGAGGTCATCAGAGGTTCATCAGAGCTCATTAGAGCTCATCAGAGGTCATCAGAGCAGCCGCCACTTGTGCACTCGGGGGAAAGGACGAGCTCGGACTCGCCATCAATCGCCATCAATCGCCATCAATCGCCATCAATCGCCATCAATCGACAGGGGTGTGACACCCAATAGACACCCAGTGTCCATCCATCGCCATCGCCCCATTCATGACCCATCGATCGTCATCACACGTCATGGAAGTGGCCATCACTCGCAATCAATGACTCGCAATCAGAGCGAGATGACTCACCTGCTCGCTGGTCATCAGAGGTCATCAGAGGTCATCAGAGGTCATCAGAGGTCATCAGAGGTCATTAGAGGTCATCAGAGGTCATCAGAGGTCATTCGAGGTCATCAGAGGTCATTAGAGGTCATCAGCGGTCATTAGAGGTCGTCAGCGGTCATCAGAGGACATAGATGACTCGCCTGCGTCTTGGTTGAGGACTCGCTGGTCCGCGAGCTGTGCGATGAGAGGCAGCACGCCCCCCGCCTCCGCGATCACAGGCTGGTCAGCGCGCGTGATCGAGAGAGAGAGCGACCAGAGCGCATAATCTTTCGCCGGTGCGATCCCATGCTTCAGAAGCTCGACGAGCGCATTCATCGGGCCTGCCTTGGCGATCCGGTCGTGGAACGTTGGATTCTGCTGCACGAGAGCCTCCAGCGCACGCACGGCGCGCACGTGCGCGGCCTTCTCGGCCTCATCCACGAGCACCTCGACGAGCATCCCGGTGATTTGCACCATGTTGTCGCCATTCTGGAGTGCAATCGACGCGAGCGCGAACGAGGCATGTTCACCTGCCAAATCCATCCGGGGGAGGGGTTGCAGTGCCAAATTTAATACACGCGCGCTGCTTGATCGAGCTGAGCACCATCAGAGGCCATCAGAGGTCATCAGAGGTCATCAGAGGTCATCAGAGGCTTGCTCACACGCGCGCTGATCGGTCGAGCTGAGCAGCGCGACGAGCGGCGGGATGGCGAAGGCGCGAGCGATCATCGTCTTGATCTTCGGGTCCTGCGAGAGAGACCAAAGGGCCCCGGCGCACTCGGCCTTGACGCTCATATGCATGCTGCTCTTGACCAGCGACGCGAGCAGCGAGATCGCCTCCGTGTGGTTCGCGACGGCGGCCTGGTTGGCATGGTTGGAGCGGCAGAGCTCCATCAAAGCCGTGGCCGCGTTCGCGAGCACGCGCGGGTCTTCACTGCCGTGGGGCGAGCCGAGGTTGTCGACGAGGGCCTTGATGCCGCCCTGACGAGCGATCGCGTCTTGATTGCTCGGATTCTGGTGGGCCAGCCGAGCGAGGGCCGCCGTGCCGAGCGCCATCGCCGCCGTGCTGCGGAACGAGCCGGAGAGCGCAAGCAGGGGGCCGATGCCGCCTGCTCTCACGATTTGCGCCTGGATGTCGGGGTTCTCCTTGGCCAGCTCCGAGAGGGCGGCGGCCGCCTGCACCTGCGCCTCGATGTTGCGCCCGTTGAGGAGCGCGAGCAACGGCGGGATGCCGCCCGCGGACGCTACCTGCTGCTGCACGCCAGAGTTGTTGCTCACGAGCATGGCGAGGCAGCCGGCCGCAGGCGTTTGCGCCCTGGCGTCGCTCAGCAGCCGAAGCAGAGGGGGGATGGCACCCGCCTTGGCGACGACCGTCTGTGCGTCGGCGTTCGTGCAGCGCGCCATGTTGGCGAGGGCCTGCGCGGCATAGGCCTGTGTAGCTGCGCTCCCACCCGCAAGCAGTACGACGAGCGGATGCACGGCGCCTTGGCGCATCACGTCGCGCTGCGCCTCGACGAGACTGTCCGAGGTGAGCGACGCGAGCGCGGAGGCGGCCTCCTCCTGCGCCTTGGTGCCGCCTGCGCTCAGTATGCGCACGAGTGGTGCGATTGCGCCGCCCGCGACGATGGCCGCCTGGTGCTCTGGCTTTTCGTGTGCGAGCGCGGCAAGTGCGCCCGCAGCGGAGGCCTGCGCATTGGCCGAGGCGGATGTGCGAAGCAGCGCGATGAGCGGCCGCACCGCGCCCGCTGCAAATATGGCGTCCACGTGCTCATGATGTGACTGCTGTGCAAGAGAGCGCAGTGCAGTTGCTGCGTCCTCTTGCAACTCGGAGCCAGTGCTGTCGGAGACGTTTTTGATCAGCTCAGCGATGAAGGCACCTAGAGACGAGTACTGAGCTATGTCCTTCGCTGTGATTTTGCAGCGCTTGCGGCCCATGGATGGTCGTCACTCACACGGATGGCACGGCTAAGGCACGGCTCGAAATCACTTTTGAGAGGTCGGTTGGTGCGGACATCCTTTTTCTTTTTTGGGGTGGGTCTGCATGCAAAGGAAGGACACTTGTACGACATGCCCGCCGCCATGCGCGCTTTTCAGGCTCATGATCTGTAAGGAAGCCACTACACCCGCCCGGGGGCGCGGGGGGCGTGCTATGCACAAGGGGCTGGAATTCGTAAGCCGCCATCGGGAGGCTACCCAAGTACTCATTGTGCAGGCACCGAACGATCACGCCCTCCCCCGCTACACCATACGGCGATCTCTCGCCCCTCCATTCAGTCAGCGCGTCGGCGGCGAGCTCTCGCCCCTCCATTCAGTCAGCGCGTCGGCGTAAGACGAGCTCCTCCTCCTGCGCCACGTCGGCAAAGGCGCGCCGTTCGCGCGTGAGACGGCGCGCCTGCGAGTAGAACGCCTCGCGTGTGATCGTGCCGCCGACAAGCACTCGGTTGGCCGAGGCGCGCCCGCCCGCGCGGCCGTGCAGCACGCGCCAGTTTTGCATCAGGATGAAGCGCCCCTTGCTCATCGGGATCTGCCTCTCGAAGTCGTTCGAGTGGAGCAGCTCGACGAAGCGGTCGAAGGCGGCGTACCACCTGGGGAAGATGTCGTACGGTAATGAGAGCGGCATGCGGAAGACCTCGTTGTACTGGATGCGCTTGAGCTCGCCTGCATCGTCGAGCTGCAGCATTGGGACCTGCGTGGACACCACCAGACCCCGGTTGAACTGCTGCGTCGAGTCGGCGCGCGAGGCCACGAAGTCGCGCTCGCCATCGTAGCCATACTTTGCGAGGAGCGCATAGCCCAAGGGGTTTTCGGCGCGCAGCTGGGCGGCGGCGGCGAAGCCGTCAGTGAGCGTATTGGTGCCGGTGCCTTCGGCATAGTGGAAAAGAAGGCAGAGCGCGGGCAGGCCATGCGGGGGTATGGACGAGTCTGTGTGCTGGTTGAGGCGCTTGAGGTGGTCGTACGAGACAGACGTGGCACCGTCCTTCTTGACGATCTTCCAGTGCGCCTTGGGGCGCGTCGGGTCTTTTTGCAGCCCGCCCAGCGCCTTGTCAGCAAAGTTGTGCAGTCCTTCGACGCCCGGGTTGGCGCATCCGTCGATGATTACAGCTCCGTACCTCACCACGTCTTGAAGCATGCGCAGGTTGGCCGTCGACTCGACGTCGAGGACATTGTCATGGTCGTACACGGGCAGCTCGAGGCCGCCGTCGTTCTTCCACAGGCACATCTCCTCGGGTCTGGGCGCTGGCGCATTCTGGAAAGCAGAGTACGGCCGAAGCCACGCGAGCTCGTCGTTGAGCGCATCGCCAACGGAGGGCTGCGCCGCGTCTGCCTGCTCGGGCTCGATAATGCGTTCAGCCACGACCTCGGCGTACGCGCGCAGAAAGGCCGCCGGGAACATGGAGACGGTCGGCGGGTCCACTGCAAGCTCATGCTTGCACATCGATTCCTCGTCCCAGTGGATGCGCAGCTCCTCGCCATCGTGCACCTCAGCCGCCGACGCGCGCAGCCGGCTGGGAATCACACCAGACGGGCCGACGGGCGTGGCGGTGAGCAGGCGCTCACCAGCGTATTTCGCCACGTGCGCGTCATCGCGGCATGCATCACGAAGCCACAGAGAATGGAAGCGGCACTTGAGACCGTCGTTGAAGTGAATCGCGAGCGTCTTGCCCTCGTTCTCGACGGCAGCTGCGCTAATCGCAACCGGCCGCTTGAGTGCAACGGACTGCACGGCCAACGCCGCCGAAGACGATGCCACGCTGAAGGCGAGCGCGGCGAGCATTGAAGCGCTCAGAGGCCGCGGTTTGCGCGAAATATCCGCGATCTTTCGAAGAAGTGTCAAAAGCACCACATTCTTTGGCCTTCCGTAGGGGGCCTCTTAGTAGGCCTGTTGCTTCAGACTCCGCCAAGCCAAGCCATTCCCGGCTCACGGCGCCACGCGATCGCACCAGTCTCACGATAGGACTAAGCGTTTGGAGAGAGTGGTGCTCCTACAATGGTACAAAAGCGATCGGAGCGATCGCATCACTCCGACGCGAGCCGCTCACCCCGTCGAAAGCTCACAAATGACGTGTACGCGAAGCTGACCGCCGCTGCAAAGGGGACCTGCCAGTGAAGCGGCAGCACGCCGAAGCTCACCGCGTCCGCGGGCAGCCAGAAAGCCCAGCACGCGAGCACATCCGATGACCAATTCTGCCGCAGCGCGCGCCCCGTGGCGCCAATCGATTCGCCCTCGCCAAGACCCTTGAAAAGATAGAAGCATGGGATCGCTGCAAACGGCCAGTGGAGACCTTGATCGAGTGCGACCTGCGCGAGCACCGACGCGAACCCGCGGCCATCCGCAAGCTTCGCCCTCCAATTCATTGCAGCGTACGTCGAGGCGAGGGGCAGCAGCCGCGGATAGATCTTCATGAAGAGGGCGTACTGCACGCCGCCCAGATACAGTGCCCCGAACAATGCAAAGACGCCAATGCGCCGCCAATCCAGTTCGCTCCATCCTCTGCCAAGGCCAGCGGTCTGCGTCAATACGTCAGCGGCTGCTGTCTTGACGCAAGTGACGCTTGCGCCAAAAAGCAGCGGCTGCTCTCTTGGGAGCGCCGCAAGCCGCTTCACGAACGACACAGGAGTCGCCACGCAATCCTGGCAGTGCAGCACGAGCGCCAGCATTTGAGCGATGGACCGCATGCAAAACCCCGCACAGGTCGATGCCCAAGTTCACGTCAAGTCAAGTTCCACATCCTACCAAGCGCTTCCGGAGCACATTCGATAGGCTTCTGTCTGGTTGTTTGTTGTTTATGTACTGTATAGTCTTGACTTGACACAGACTTCACATGTGTATACGACCGCAGATATCTTGCGGTCGCCATTCGTACAATTGCATTCGTACCGGCTCCGGGGCTGCGGCCGTTGAGTCGGCGGTGTCGGCCGCTGATTCGGTCGTCTCGCGGTCGCTCGGGTGCGTTGGTGGGTTGGGATGGTTGTGAGGTTCGTCTGTGTGTCCGTGTGCCCGTGTGTGTCCCGGCTCTAGGGGCTTAGCTATCCCGCGCGTTGGGAACGAGAATGCCGCGGCCGTCGTCTTGAAGATAATCCGACGAGCTGCTACGGCTTCTGCTAGCTCTGGATCGCTGCTAACGTCAGTGCGCAGCTTGTCCACGTGGGTGTTGTACGGGCCCGTCAACAGCACCTTGCCACTCGAGCGCCGCAGACGATCCTTCACCTTGCCGAGGATCAGTGCTGTCTTACCCGTCCCGGCGGCACCGATGACGACGACGCTCTTGCCTGCCTCCATGACGGCCAGTGCCGCGCTCTGGGCGACGTTTGGATGGAAGCTGCCATACCTGCTGTCATCACCATCCTCATCTCCGTCGGGATGTTCGCCATTGCCCTCGCCGCCCTCGCTACCGTCTTCTCCGTCTTTCGCAAGATCAACAACCAACGCACGCCGACGATCACCTTCGCCTTCTCCGTCTTCGCCTCCTCCGTCTTTGCCTTCTCCGTCTTGAGAGAGATCAACAGAAAAAGCTGGACGATCGCCTTCTCCGTCTAGCAAAAGATCGATGGCAGCACGAACACGAACGCGATCATCCTTGCCGTCTTCACCATCGCCGTCTTCAACTTCATCTTGTGCAAGGTCGTGCGCACCGATGCTTGCGATGGCAATCTTAGCCTCCGCCTGGACCTGCTCGAGCTTCGCCTTGAGCGCTTCCAGCGACATGGCAATGATCTCCTCGTCCTCCTCTAAGTCAGTCTCGATTGCCGCCCGTGGTCGCTTGATTGGCGTTGACGAGAAAGCAACCTCGTCTTCCGCCGGGTAGCTGCAGCCGAGCACAGAGGCATTGGCCTTCGCCATCGACCGGGCAGCACGGCGCATACCCTCTGACTCACTTTGTGGCGGCGCAGGCCCAAAGCGGGCCTCGTCGAACTGCACACGGCTCTCATACGCGCCATCAGATTCCCAGAGCTGACGCGGCAGCCAGGGCACCACACGCACAGTGCTCTTCTGCGGCGTGCCCGTAACAGCGCCCACCGCAGGAGCCGCCGCTTGCTCTTTGTCGATCATGACTTCAGGCCCATTCGGTGAGACAACGTCGATCTCAGTTCCGCACAGAGAGATTGCGTCCACCTCTGTGCCACCTTGCAAGAGGTCCTCAACGTCCCCGCCGGGAGAGAGCTCAATTCACAATTGCAGAGTCCTGACTTTTGCCATCCTGAACGGTGCCACCGCCACCGCTCTGTTCTAGGAAGACCTCAATGCTCGGCCCACGCAAGAGCACCGAGGCCACGGTCTCGCTCCCAGCCATGCGTTCGCCTTCGGAGACGAGCCTGAGCTTACTCACAGGTTGCTCTAGCCGACCGGCAACGATCACCTGCAGCTCAAGCAGCGTCGTGTCGGACTTGCACAGAACCTCCATCTTCTGGTCGTTGCACATGAGGCTCACGTTCACCATCGTTTCACGCAACCGCTTCTCCGCGCGTCGGATCTGCTTGCGAATCGTCTCTGCTGGAACTGCTTGCGAATCGTCTCTGCTGGAACGTCGAGCTCCTTGGACAACCGCAAGATTGCCGCACTCTTCATCATTCCCATTGAGCACAGCTCAAGAAAGCTCTTAGCCAGGGCCTCTTCCTTCTGCCACGCTATGTTGCGCACGGAGTATGGTGCCATTGGTACCCGCATTGCTACATCAGGCGTCGCCGTCTTGCTCTCGTGCGGAATTCCACTGCTCGCCACAGCACGCTCCACGGTCGCCTTCTGGACAGTCGCGGCCAACTCCTCCAGCAACGCTTTCTGCTCCGCCCAGAATGCCGCCGCCCTCTCGTCCACCCTCTCGTCGTCTTTGGACCTATTCAGCTCGGTTGCCGGCTTCTCCGGCTCCTCCGCGATCGCTGCCGCCTTCTTCTCAGGTGCTGCCTTGAGCTCGGTTGCTGGCCCCGCCGCGATCGCCATCTTCTCCTTCAGGCTTGTGATGAGGCTCTCGTCCAGAATGCTCTCTTTGCTCTCCCATGTTGCCCGGCTCTCCTTGTACCCTTTCCATTTGACGAGATACTGAGTGTGCACCGTCTTGCCCTTACCGGAGATGCGCTCGTTGAGGATCGACTCGACTTCGAAAGGCACGTCTTCGTCGTCGCAGCCGTAGCGCAGCAGCACACTCTCCAGCGTCACACCTTCATAGCTGTTCACCTCCAGCCGCATGCGCATCTCATGCAGGGGCATGGACTCGAGCGCCTCGACACCGGCCTTGTAGACCTGCATCTGCTTCTCATACAGGACGAGCTCCCTCAGGTAGCGCCCCATGCGTGCCTCTTCTGCAACGAGAATCGCGAGCGCCTTCTGGACAGCCTCGAGCCTATCCTGAATCGCCTTTTGCTCTTTCTTTGGCTTCTTCTCGAGCTTGACGATCAACTTTTCCAGCTCCTGGACGACCACCTCTTGTTTTGTGATGGCCGCATGCAGCTGCTTGAGCTCCGGGCTGTCTGAAAGCAGCTTCTGCACCGGGTCTTTTTTGGGCACGTCGGCATAGGTGCGAAACTTGGCCAGCTCGGGCACACGCAGATTCGACAGGTTCTTGAGGCTCTCAATTGGCTGCGGCACGCGCCCACACAAGAACGCCATCGCATCCGTCGTTGCCAACGTGTCCTCGTACACGACCTCGCGGCACCCGTGGCCCGACTGCCGGTGGTTGACCACTTTCTTGGCATGCATCGCCGGATCGAAGCCCGCGCGCTCAGATCCCTTCTGGACACCCACCATCACGCCCCGGCGCAGGTTATTTACCCCGCCGCTCCCAGGCCTGAACCCCGTCTGCTGCGCGGCACGCTGGAAGACGGAGAGGATCTGCTTCGTGCTCATCTCGTCCTGCCCGAAGCCACCCGCACGCGTTAGTGCCACGAGGAGCGGCTCTCCCTTAAGCTCGGGCAGAAAAGCCTTCTCGCCTTCGAGGAAGCGAGTCACCGCTTCGGCAGCATCGATCCGTGCGCCAATCGGCATGCCGCCCTCGTGGCCCGACTTCTCCTTCCTTGCCGCCAGCGCCGAAGCTATCTCGGCCTTGCTCATGCCCTCGTACTGAACCTTGAATAGTGCACGTCGCCAGCAGTACAGGATGATCAGGTCGATCGCACGCCGAGGCTCCGCCACCGTGTCAGGCGTGAGTGACATTGAGTACGTGTACCCGCTAGCCGCTGCCTCCTCGTACAACGCCTTGATCCTCGTCATGTCGATCTCGCCACGTTGAGCGCCATTCTCGATCGTGCCATCAGGCAGCTTGATCAAGAACCCGTCCCGCGAGAACGTCAAGGCGCTGACACTCATCACGTTCTCGCCGCCGACACTTGCCCACTTTGCGATGGCGCCGCTCATGTCAAACCAATCTTTCGACAGCGCCCCCGGCCGAGAACACGTCGCTCGAATGAACGCAAGGATAGCCAGGTCTGAGATGCCCGCATTCACGCTCACGTGGCCGTCGTCCATGCCCTCGTAGAGCACGTCCTGGACGAGGAAGTAAGCACGCTCGTCCCACTTGTCCTTCACGAACGGGTGCCTGT
Source organism: Chrysochromulina tobinii (assembly GCA_001275005.1). Lineage (NCBI taxonomy): Eukaryota > Haptophyta > Prymnesiales > Chrysochromulinaceae > Chrysochromulina > Chrysochromulina tobinii. The sequence goes on along the minus strand of JWZX01003224.1, from coordinate 8,127 downwards.
TCACACCCATGCAAGCATCCCTTGAGAATCCGAACAAGCTTATTATAATCGAATCAGGGTTCGAGCTGTGTTCCACTCACGAGGCGCTTTGCATCTCAGGCTTCGAGCGCTTGAGCCTTGCCCAGGTGTCCTTGATAAGCTCGCGGTACGGTGCGGCGGCCGGCGCACGCGAGTGCCACGGTTAGTGGAGATGTGTCCGGGAGCACGGGGATGGGGTGAGGCGTGGGTGGCGGGTGCGGAGCCATAAAAAATGGCTCCGCAAGTGGTGGTGGTGTGCAGCACGTGCCAGCCACGGCCAGCGGCCGGCGACGGCTGGACTATGTCAATCAGTGGGGACAAGGAGCTGCCGCACCTTGTCCGAACGTGTACTTGAGTGAGTTTGACCGCCGATAGGTGGCTGCAGCACCACCCGTAGCGCATGAGGCGCAGGACAGCAGATGGCTCCAGGACAGCGCAGATATCGTCGCATGGGCGGCTCACGGCATGCCGGAGTCGCCTCGTGAGATATCCCGACAGGGCTGATGATCGGAGAGCATCACTCTCCTTCCGTAGGGGAGCACACAGTGCATACTCGCGTGTGTCGTTCTGTCGTACAGGGTTCTTGTGTGCATAATGTAGGTACTCCGTACTGCAGTGTGAGTCATACGTCGACCACTCTTTATCTCAGTGTTGAATACCATACACTCTACGGGGTAGACCGTACCCGACTCACTACACGACTCCCTGTTACCGTATTAGGAAAGGACTCCCAGTATGGAAGGATCTTGTGCGGAATGTGCTGTGAGATGAGTGGCCCGGAGCGGTCCTCACAGCGTCAGTGAATTCAGCAGTCGTGCACTGCACCTTACAAGGGTTCATCGCCCGGCTGGTTGTGAGAGCCGATAAAGGCCGGAGAGCCGTCTGGTGGATCGAAATCACGCGCCAGGCGGCCCGACGCGCCAGCGTGGGAGGCGACAGCAGCCCACCTTCGCGCCGGCCAAGCCGGAGTGCTCGTAGAGGGTGCTTTTGCCTGCGTAGCGCTGAGAGACTCGTTTCGAGTCTCGCTGGGCTTTCCACAGGAAAATAGGTCAGCCAATTATAGAGAGAAGGGGAATACTTCCGCCCGAGGCTCGATCTCTTTCGCCCCATGTCCACCATGACTTTTACTGCTCAAGGACTGGCACGCCTTCGTGCAACAGGTATGCTGCGTCACCCTGCATGTGCACCTCATCAATCTTTCCACCATCTGTTCCTGCTTTGCTGTGCATGCTTTTGCGAGCAGCTGATCTGCTCGAGCGCAAGCAGATGCTCCTGGATGGCGTGGACGCTGCAGCACTACTTGCCACACCGGAGCTGCTCGAGGACGACGATGATCGATGGGAAGGTCTCGACAAAGGCCCTGACGCCGCCTACCTTGAGGCGCTTGAGGCGTACGTTGAGGTGTGCGCTGACGCACGCTGTGACAAACGCTTCACTCAGACATGGCAGCGCCATGCGGCCGCCATCTTTGCGGAGGCGCTGATGGAGCTGGTCGCCACTTACCGCTCCTCACGTCCTCTGCACGCGACGACGGCGGTTGCAGAGTCAACGGAGGTGGATATATCTGCAAATATGGCACTGCTGGAACAACAAGCACAAGCACAAATACAAGTGGATGAAGTGGCAGCAACAGTGCGGATGGTGAAAGCAGAGGTCTCCGCCTTCGGAGAGGTGCCGCCGAGGTCACCGTGTCCTATGGGGCGGGATGAGACCCTCAACGTACTGACAGTGATCACGAAGGCGACGACTGTGGAAGCGACCTCGGTGTCGCCGCTGAAGATGCCCAATATGCCGGAACAGCCCGCGCCGCGGCCGTTGTCACATGGCGATGAAGCGCACGTTCCTGAAGCAGCGACGACTGAGCCAGCGGCAACAGCCAACGTAATAGTAGCCGACGCAAAGTCAGCCAGGGCTGCGATAGCCAAGGTTGCAGCCGCCAAGGCTGCGAGGCCGGAGGTATCTGTCGCTGAGGTAGCAGCTGCTGAGGCAGTGGTGGCCGAGGCAACGGTGGCCAAGGCAACGGTGGCCGAGGGAGCAGCTTTCGAGGCGGCAGCTTCCGATGCGGCGGCAACCGATGCGGCGGCGTCCCAGACTGCGAAACAAGCCGCAGCGGCCGCTGCGGCCGCCGCGGCCGAGTCGCCGCAAAAGCCACCTGCTCCAGCCGACGCACCTGCGGCGACCGCTGCCTCGGCAGTCGCTGCGCCGTCGTCCGCCCCTATGGTGCTGCCGACCAGCGGCTGCAACAGCAGCACTGGAACGGCAACCGTCTCGCTTGCGATGGGTGCAGCAGCCGGCACGGAGGGGGGAAAAGAGCCGCTGAAGGCGTCGTCTTCATTTGGGCGGCGGAGCGGCTCAAAAATGAGCAAGATCACACGGTCGCTCTCGTGGAACACACGGCGCAAGAAGCAAGAGGAGGCCAAGACGGAAAACTCGTGTAAAAACGAGCAGAATGGTGGCGCGGGTGGTGCGGGCGGTGCGGGCGGTGCGAGCCGCGCAGATGTGGACGGCGTCAAGACCGCTGCAGCAGCGCTGTCATCTCCTTCTGAAACCGTTGCCGCAGGCGTGGGCAGTACTGGGGGCGGCGCGGACGGAGCACTGGAACTGGTACCGGCCCTGGTGCCAGTACCGATGATAGTGCCGGCTATGGCACCGATCTCAACGCCCCGCTTGATGGAAGTCGATTCAGCGGATCTCATCGACGCTGACGCACACGCCGAGAAAGGCAAATCCAAGCAGGTACAAAGCTTTCTTTGCTGCACTGCAGTTCACACGTACCGCCCAGCTGTGACTACGTGCCCTGCCATCCTTGCCGCGTTTTGCGCGACCACGTCGCCTCCCGCACGTCCCGCTAATAGGTGCGCACGTGGTCTTTTTCGCGTACATCCTCCTTCGGACGTCGCGCCAAGCGCGCGGGCGTTGACAGAGGCGCCAGTGCCGGTGCCGATGAGGCGGCTGCTCCAGATGGGTCGACGAAGGTGTGCCAATCGAAGGACTCCCGCCATAAGTTCCACACAGAAGCTCTTCTCTTTGCCGCTTCCCTGGCAGGTGTACTTCCTCGACGGCTCGTGCAAGCTCTTTGAGGTAGCGTCGGGCATGACGGTCGGCCAGCTGCTTGCCGAGGTCAAAGTGCGCCTCGGGCTCGCGGCCACGAATGCGTTTGCCCTCTACCAGGTGCAGCGGGGCACGCACTACTTGCTGCATGAAAACGCACTGATCTCCGAGATCCGCTCGTCAACGGACAGCCGCGCCAAGGCGCTAGGCATTAAAGAGCGTCGCCCCAAGCTCCTCTTCAAAAAATATCTCTTCACCAAGCACGACGAGCGCCTTGTTACCGAGAAGGCCTTCATCCATCTCTTCTTTATCCAAGTGCCTTTCGCTCCCGTCCTTGAAGCCATTGTCCGAACTCAATCCTTGATGGCATATCCATGTGTCCCTCCTCCAAAACCGGCCCCATCGCAGGCTGTCTCAGACGTGCAGCGTGGCAATTACCTTTGCAAGGCTTCGGATGCCGTCAAGCTTGCCGCCATCCACTACTACGTCTGGCACGGCCCGTACGATCCATCGCGCGAGCAGTTCTCCATCGCCTACATGCGCGAGCTGCGTCTAGGCGAACAGCTCATGCCTACGCCTCTCGTCACCGCCCAGGTGAGATGACTCCGATGCATCCGATGCAGCCGAGGGGGCAATCGCCATCGCGCTGGTTCTGTAGTTTTGATTGTAAGCGCTTTCTCGTCGCCTACTGAAACCCTCCAACACAGGTCAACTTCGATTGGGAAAGCAGAATTCAAAAGGAGCAGATGAAAATTTCAGATATCTTCTCGAAGCTCGCGGGAGGCCGAGGCATTTCCTCCTCCGAGGCTAAGGTTATGTACATCAAGAAGGCATGCATAGCCCTTGCGATCCTCGATCCGCTTTCAGACACCAATAATCTCCAACCAGGATAGTCTGCTTGAAGAGTCTCCAACACCCACCCCACCCGAAAGCGCCCGCTCCATTTCGTCAGGTGCGCAAGCTGCCCATGTATGGCACGACGCTCTTCCACGTGCATAACTCCAAGATCTTTGCCGCTGGCCATTTCTTCATAGCCGCCAACTCGAGTGGCGTGCAGGCGCGTGCAGCCTCGAACGCTTACTTCGGCTGTTCGCCGTGGTTTCGACGCGCCCATGCCTGACGACCTACCGACTGAACATGTGCCACACTTGGAAACAGTTCTTACATCCAATCACTAAGGAAGAGCTCCATTCTGCTTTCTTCTTTTCCGACCTGCAACGGTATCAAGAGTTTCCCTTGCGCGTCCATATGCCATTCTCATCTCACATTGTCCCTGTGCCATCTTCAATGCAGGTGGGAGTACACGCCCAAAGTATTTTGCTTCTGGTCCACCAAGTGCGACTTCCTTGAGGACACTGCCCAGGTTTGTTCAGCGGGCCACGTTTCCAGATGGGGATCAATAGGCGCCTCTCACCTTGTCCCGTGCCCTTATATGCGTTGCGCAGGGCCGCCACCTCGTCAAGTACTCGCTGTCGACGAAGCAAGGTTGGGAGATATCCACCACGCTGCACTCGTATTACAAGGTGAGATGCCAAAATACGGACGGATATGCGTTGTCTTCATCCCCCTGGCCCGCACTGCCGGTGCCTTCTAGGCAAAATCCGTCGCCCCACTCGCCCTCATCTCTGTGCAGGTGCTCATGCAAACGGACGTATCAGTTCACACGGCCGAGGCTGCACCGTCTTCACCCATGCTGCCCAAGGGCAAACGTGGCCACATCGCTTACGAGGCCGAGTCGGACAGCGGTGACGAAGGCGAAGGCATCGAAGCGTCCAAGCTCGGCGGAAGCGCTGCCGTGACACTCGCCGTCACCACATTCACGCCACAGCCATTGACGCCGCAGCTGGCAATCCCGCAGCTGGGTGGCGTGGAAGGCAGCGTGCCTACGACGCACCAGAGTGCATTGGCGCTGCCTCTGCAGCGGTCACCACCGGCTGAGACAGCAACCGCTGCCACGTACGTTGCCAACGTGGTTGCGTTCGGCGACGTAGCTGCAACCGACGAGGAAGCCTCGACTGGCACCGGTGGCGCCGGTGGCGCCCTGTTTGCGAGCTCGATTGGCGCGGCAAGCCTTGCGACGATGCTCGCGGCTATGGCGTCGGGGGAAGGCATCCGCATTGAGGGCATGCGCAATGAGTTTGAACGCGTCAAACGGGAGATTGAGGCGATGGAGAAGATGAAGCGAGAGTGCGCGAGCCACACACCCGGCTTCCACCCCGATTTAGATGTTCATCCCCTGCTCAACCTAACCTACGTTCGCGCAGATATGAGGCGCTTCGACAGTCTCACCAAAGGCTGCAGGTGGAGAATGAAGAGGTGCGCCGCATCGTGGGCGACATGTACGTCTCGGTGGACGAGGACCGCGCGATCCGTGAGCAGTACAATGTGCTCTACGCCGAGATCATGGAATCGCTGGCGTCATCGGCCCCGCGCACGGGTGAGCTCATGCCGCGCATATATGACACAATGGTGCGCATGAACGACGAGGACATCCGCAAGGAGTACATCACGCAGATGGAGATCATCCTCAACGACGATCCGCTCGTCTCGGAGAAGGTCAAGGGCGTCGCTGAGGGTCTCTCAATCAAGCTGGGTGAGATGATGGATCAGCCGCGTCACCAGCGTATTGCCAAGCTCGCCAAGGAGGACGAGGAGAGGCGCAAGGGCCAGGAGCAGCAGATGATGAACCAAAAGGAGCAGGAAAAGCTCGCCGCGAAGCGCGAGCGGCAAAAGGCGCTTAACCGCCAGGCCTTCGAGGCGCTCATGCCCCTGCTGCACCGCGTCGCAGGCGTCAAGCCAAGCTCGCTCCAGGGCGAGCAGCGCCGTCTCGCCCAACGCTTTCAAAACCGTCTCGAGCTGCGCATGATCCTGTGTGACCTTGCCGAGCTGAAGAAGATCGGTCCCGGTATGTACAAATCCATGGGCACCGGCGGTCTCAAACCCGAGGAGGTGCGCGCGCTGCACTATCGGCTCTCGATAGAGATGGAGTTGCTCAACACGAGCGCCGACGCTGCGCGGCTCGTTGCGATGCTCGAGCGCAAGATTGAGAGCTTGCCTGTGCAGATCAAGGAGGCCGATTTGGCAGCGGTCTCTGCCGATCCCGCGCAAGGCGTTGGCGGACCCAAGCGCCGCGCGCCACCACCGCCGCCACCCGGCGGGCCGCCAGCTCCGCAGGGCGGAGGCGAACGGCGGCCGCCACTAGCACCGCCCGGCGGCCATCCTCAACAACCACCGCCGCCACCGCCGCCACCGCCACTGCCGGGCGGCGCGACTCCTCGCCCACCGCATCCGCCGCCGCCGCCGCCACCGCCGCCGCCGCCACCACCGCCGCCACCGCCGCCTCCCCCGCTGCCACCGCCTGCCAGCGATAGCGGTGGCAATCGCCGTGGTTCTGTCAGCGGCGGCGATCCTCGAGCGCAGATGCTGGCTGGTATTGCTTCGGGCGCCTCGCGCCTCAAGAAGACTGCTGGACCAACTGTCAAGCGCGGTGGCCTCGGTGGAAAGGTACTAGATTAATGACATTCAAGTACATCCTGCAGGAATCGCACTAGCGAAGAGCGGCAGGGAAGGTCTCGGTCAAGCGTAGTTTCGCACATCAGGTGTGGTGGGGCTTTCCCGGTGAGCGCCGGGGCCTCCGGCGGTACCCCATCTACACGATAATGCTTGATTCACGCCAAACCCGTGCAGCAAGCACGAACACGAGACGTTGACAGATCGAGCAAAAGCTTGCAGCCCGCAGGCAATCGCGACAGCATGCTGCATCTGTGCAACTGAGAGCTTGAGCACGGACCGTCCCGCACTTCCACCGCATGGCCTGCGCGTGGAGCTGCCGAATGGCGCCGCCGACGGCGCCTGTTGACCGTGACTGAGCCTCCACGCGAATGCGGCTCAGCACGATGGCGGTCCTCGCGCAGGGCAGTGGCGTCCGCACGACGGCGCTGCTGATCTGCTTTCCGCATAAAGAAACCCTCGGCTGGCGGCATGGCGCCTGCTGAGCATTTAGTTACCGCCGCCTCTTTGTGCCGACGCGTCGTCTCGACGCTGCTGATAGATGCCGTTCAGCCAGCGCCGTTACTTGCAACCGTTACTTGCCACACTCAAGAAGAACGGGGGGAAAACCCACCGACGCGTGTGAACGACCGCAGGGAAAGCCAAGAAGCATCTCACCCACTGAAATGATTGCCAGTTATCTGGGTATTATCTGGCAGTATCTGGGATGTAACACCCAGCCCCAAAACTCAACCATTTCCATCTACCAGGCAGTTTTGGCTTTTGCGAACTGTTATGTGGCAGTTTTGAAAACCCCCCTGTTAATGGTCCACCCAAGCCTTGCCCCCAGTGGGGGCCGGGAGCCCGGGGGGCTCGGGGGGCTAAGTGGGGGCTCGGGGGGCTCGGGGGGCTCGGGGGGCTCGGCGCGCGGGGGAGGCGCCTCGAGCGGCGAGGGCACTTCTGGCGGGGCGGCAAGGGCGCGGGGAAGCGGAGGCGTGAGGGTGTTGCCCTGGATAGGGACGCGAACACAGGCGGCCGCACGGACGATGGCGCGGCAGCCAAGTCGGACCAGCCCTGGGGTTCGGAGTGGCACCCACAATGGCAAGGATTATGGTCTCTGATGAAGGGTAGGTGGGGGGAGCTTAGGATCATTCATCTGTCTCCGCTTAGATTTTACCATCACAATTCACATCAGAGCGTCATGTCTCATGAGATTGTCATCAGAACCTTCACCCCCCCTCACTCTCGCCCCCCGTCCCCGATCGAGAGCTATGCCTTACCCTTAGGTCCCTCAAACACCGGAGGGGGTCAAAATCGAGATTTTCAGGACCTGGCTCCACCTACATATCTACCGCATATGCGTACTGAGCGCATAAACATGCTCGCTGGGCCACCAGCACACGTAGGGGACCGAAAAATCGTACATTCATAGCGTGACACAGAGCCGGGTCGCACCCGGCCGCCTGCTGGCCGTCTGAGAGCGCGTCTGCGTCTCCCGCGGCGAATTGGAAGGGGTTCGGGTTAGGGTTAGGACTACAGGCGTTCACCGTGCCACGACGCGTCTGGCAT
>JWZX01003223.1:0-19540 GCA_001275005.1 Chrysochromulina tobinii | reverse complement strand
CCCGTCCGCGATCGCGGGTGGAAGTGTTCGCGGCGGCGGCGCGGCCGGTGGCGCGGCCGGTGGCGCGGCCGGTGGCGCGGCCGGTGCAGCCCCCGGCGGTACGGGTGCGAAGCTGGCAGGGGCGCTCAAGAAAGGCACAGCTGAGGGCGCAGAGGCTCGCAGAGCCTCGAGGTCAGACCTGAGCAACCCGCTGGGGAACCTCAAGGCGGGGCCGAGCGAGCCTCTCGCCGAGCAGGTCGAGTTTGAGACGCGTGCGAGCGGGGGGGCGAGCGGGGGGGCGCCCAAGGGGGCGAGCGAGCCCCCGACGTCGTCGGCGGTCGAGTTCGACACTCGCCCACCTCAAGGCGCCGCGTTGGGCGCCGCTCCCAAGGCCCAGGCGGGCGCGGGAGGTGGCCAAAAGAGCAGCCGACCGTCGACGAGCCGGCCTGGTACCGGTAGCTCTACCGGTACCTCCGCTGGGAGTACCTCCAAGCCAAGCGCGCCCAACACGGCGCGAGACCCCGGCGCCGATGCCGGCGGCAGCAGCGTGGGAGGAGCCACGAAACCTGGAGCTTCTCACAGCGCTGGCGCGAGCGCTCCCGCCGTCGTGGGCGCTCCCACCCAGGCCAAGCCTGCCGCCGTCGTGGGCGCTCCAGGAGCTCCCGCCGCCGCTCCCCCCGCCGCGCCCAAGCCCGGGGGGGCGGTCACACCCAAGCCACCCTCGGCCTTCGCGCCCAAGCCCTCGGCGGCCTCCGCTGCGGAGCGAGCAGGGCCGTCGGGCTCGGTCACGGCGAGCTCTGCGCCCATGCCGGAGCGGCCGCCCACCATCCCCGCCGCCTCGGCCGCCGCCACGGCCGCGGCCGCCGCGGGGAAGGGCAGAGCCTCGCCGGGCAGCGCGCGCGCACCCTCGCCGGGCACTCCCGGCCGGAAGGCCGAGGGCGCCAAGAGCGCGAGGGCGAGTACGAAGGCGCCCGGCGTGGCAGGATGGACGGAGTAGATCGGTCAACACGGCGAGTAAGTAAATAGTAAAACGGCAGTAAGCATGCTTCTCCACACACAAGGGACGATTTTAGCCGGGCTGAGCGAAGAGATACAAGTACCACACGCGGCCGAGATAAGGCTCATTCACATTCTCATAACGTAAGCAAACCAACGCAATAGGCCCAGTGTGGCTGCTTAATGATAATGTGATTTAATGTGTCGTTGCATTACGGCATCGTTCCCGCCTTGCTCGCGTTGTCGCTGTAGGACGGCTGGACCGGGGCAACTGACTGACTGAGTGACTGACTGACTAGTGGAGGGGTGTGCTACCAACAACCGAGCTAACCTGCGACCAGATTTCAATCCATCGCCATAGCATCACGAAATTCACGATTTGTGAAAATTGTGTTCGGCATCATGCAATCTGTGAGCTCGTCCAGCGACAATCCGATGAGGACACACTTCGATACCAGTGTGCGGGACGCATGCCATGTAATCCCGCGGGGATCGTCGGAATTACGCCTCGCGCATCAAGCTTAACCTCTTACTTTAAGTACTTGTGTACCTCCCGGCCATGTCCTCGGAATTAGAGGGGTCGAGATCTTGTGTGCATCTCTCCCCACGTCGCCGCTCGCGACGACCATGGCGTCTTCTCTTTTGTGTTCTTGCGGATGTGTCTCACCCTCCCTAAACATGGTATAAACATGGGGGAAACGACAAACGTTGCTTGTAGGGCGAGGTTCTAGAGTTTTTGAATGAATCGGAATTTTCACCACACTAGGCTCCATTGCCTGACTAGCTCTAGAGAATCAATACCCGTCCCATTCGCATTACTGATGTACTGTTCCGTTCTCTACCGCGGTCACTAACATCAATCTGCATTCGCGATTCGGACGCTATCTTCCAAACTGCCGAGCTCGTGAGCTGAGCTCGAGTGTAGCCCTCCAGTGTACAATTGTACCGGTAGCACAGCACGAGATCCCTGAGCTCGAAATTGTCCGTCTTGTTCCCTTCCTTGTCATATTTATTGAAGTACTGCACGGTACGAAGCTGTTCAAAACCAGGTCGATTGACATCCCCCCTAGTCATCTTGACCGCAGCAAACCGCTCGCGTGATTGGATTAGGTAGTGGTTCAAAACCAAAGGCGGTTGCTTGCGGGGCATTTGCCATGGTTTCGACAAGATGTTGAGCCACATAATTGGATGATGCACCCTGAATGATCTCAAGGCGTTTGTTCGGGCAATGTACTTGGTGCATTTGTGGGGGGTTGCCGCGGAGCGTGTGAAGTTGATGCGCACGCTTGGAGGCTGCACAGTGTGGCCGCTGCTGCCGAAGATCTGCCAGTTCAGGAGGAGGTACGTGGATAGGCAGTCTGTCTGCTCCATGTGGCGTACGTACGTCGGGATGTTTGCGAAGCCAGCACGTGGCGATGCGTATACGAACTCGTCGACATCAATTTGCATCGCCCATCGTGCGCGAGCTTTGGATTGTAGTCAGCCATGATGTGACGTGACGCTCCTGCTTGGTACGGGACTGGATCACTTCGCACGGAGACATGCTTGGCGAAAGGAGCCACGGCACTTTGCCAATCGTCCGTCGAGTTGTTGTCGATCAGGAAAAAGTGCTCGACGCCTTGCCACAGATGGTGCTCGAGCCACTCCGGCAGAATATCGGCCTCATTCTTGAAGATCCCAACCACGACGAGGAAGAAGCGCTCTGATTCACTCGCAATTGCACACAGCTTCTCCCTCTGAAGCTCAGCGTCGCGAGTGCCATTCCGGCCGTGGCCAAGTAATAGTATCGCGACCAGCGTGGTCATACCCACCCTTGGTAAACTTCGGAAGAGTGTCGTTGTCGTTAGTGTCGTAAGTGAGTGTCGCTGTGGTCGAGCAGTCGAGGTTCTTTTAGGAAGTCAAGTCAAGTCAATTACTTAATTAGGAAAAGTCGGGAACCTGCATGCATGCAGTCTCCGAGGGACTAGGCAAATGGCTCAGAGCGCTAGGAAAGAATATATTGCTATTGGCGACCGGACAGCTCGCTCTGCCCCCTCTCCCGGCTCTTGCTCTTCGGGAACGTCATAGAGTGAACGTCAACGTGCGGGGGACAGCGGTCGACAGTGTGTCCGGTCGGCAAGCCCACCTCGGCACCATTGTTTACTGGATATGACTGCCCGCGATGGCTCTCACTCTGCCAGGGGTTGGGGGCTAAAACCGGGCGGCGCAGGCGGGGACCGGGGTACAGTACTAGCGGGTTCTTGCTTCTCGGGCCGCGACGCGCGAGGCGCAGGCGGGGGTGTAACTATTGGCTCAGTCGATTGGCTCAGCACCTCTGCCAGCGGCGAGCGGGCCAGCGGGGGGTGGGGTAGGGGGTGGGGGTTACAGGGTCTCACCTCTGCCGAGGGGCGGGGTTACTTAGGGGGGGGGATCCGACGTGTGTGAACATGATTACGGTTCTGCGCCGCTGCGTGGCCGCAGCCCGAGGTACTTTTCGAGTGCTGCTTCAACCTCTGCCTGGCCCTGCGGACTCAGCTCTTGTCCGTCGGTCAGTCCGCTCAGGGTGAGCAGTGTCCCGCGATGCTTGCGCAGCCCCTCGAGCATCTTGCGAGCGCCCGCGTCGCCGAGCGCGTTGCCCTCCAAGTTGAGATGCTGAAGCCCCGAGTTGTTCGCAAGCACGTCGCCGAGCGCCATGCCGCCCCGCTCGCCAAATTTTCGGGGCCGCTGATCTTCGAGGAGGTGCGAGTCGCCCGCACGGGGCAGCCAGCTCGAGAGGTCGAGGCGTGCGAGCGTTCGGTTGCTCTCGCTCAGCGCAAAGCTGAGAGCGGTCACGCCCCCCTCGCCGATATGGCGGCCGGAGATGACGAGCGATGTGAGCGATGCGTTCTTGCGTAGCATGATCCCGACGTCCCGTGCGCCGCGCTCACCCAGCGGATTATCTTGCAGGTCGAGGCTGCGCAAGGACGCATCGTCCCGCCCGAGCGCGCTGCACAACTCCTTCGCGCCTGGACTCCCGATTCCATTCGAATAGAGGCTCAAGGCTCTCAGGTGGCGACTGTGCTTGAGGACGGAGGCGAACGCAATGCCGCCTGCATTGCCGAGCTGGTTGTTCCCCAGCTCGAGGTTCTCGAGCGTCCAATTAATGTCCAACAGATCCTCCGGCTCGGGCGCATGCATCCGCTGCGCCAGCCCGATCTTGTCCTCGTACGCACCGACATCGTCGTTGGGATCGTTCAGCGCCTCAGCCAGGCACTGGGCACCTTCGACTCCGAGCCTGTTACTGCACGCATCGAGATGGAGCAATGAGCGGTTCTTGCGTAGAGCCTTGGCGATGGCCTGAATGCCAACAAGGCCGAGGCGCGTGTCGTATAAGCTCAAGCTCTGAAGCAGAGAGCTCCGCCCCGGCGTGAGCACAGCAGCGGCAAGCGCCGCGCCGCCGGTAGCACCCATGTCGCGATTGCCGGTGAGATCTAATCGCGTGAGCGAGGGGCGGCTGGGCAGTGCCGCCGCCAGCGCCAGCGCGCCATGCTCGCCCATGCCGGCCTCGACGAGGCTGAGCGATGTGAGCGACACTGTGCCACTCACGATGGCGTTGGCCACTCTTTGGATGCCTTCATCACCGGGTGGGCTGAAGGGAGTGCTCTCCGTTGTGACGAGCAAGAGGTTTGTGTGCACTGGCGGCTCGTCGATCTCCTCCTGCTTGGCGGCCTTTGCATAGCCCTTGCGGAAGAGCGCGCCGTCTCCATGCACCATGCAGATGAATTTGCCATTCAATTGTGTACGATCTAAACCGCTGGGACATGCAAGCCCGACTTGATGCGGTCTCGCCGTAATTCCTTTGCGAGGGTGTCTGCTGTGGGCCTCCGCGCCAGTGCGGTCAAGAGATCTTCGAAGTAGAGCTCCGTCGGGCTGCTCGTGGTCTGGAGCGTGAACCGCATTGACACCTTGAGTCCTTCTGTTCAACATTTCAACTTCGTCACGAAAATGCAATGCATGCACAACTTTTATGAGCGCCCTCCTCACACGTGGTCACCATTCTCGCGACTCTTAATAAGGGCACGGCAATCACCTTACAATCACCTCAAAAGTCCCTTTTCCTTACCTTTTCCTGTTTTTCGAGAGGTAGAACTTTTCAACCTTCTTGGCAGTAAGCTGGACTGTGGGCACGTACGCGGCCACCTTGACGCCCTTACCGCCGCCGCCGATTTCGCCAAGGCTCTCGAGGTAAAAGCTCTCGACGGTGTAGACGAGGAGCTCGAGCAGGTGCGCGAACGCCCGGTTGCACGGTTGGCGCGGGTCGTAGTCCTCATCTTCCCAGTCGACGTCCCAAGTCTCCCTGTGTTCATCACGCCACTTGCGCAGCACATCGTTTGTTGGGCTGCTCTCAGCTGCGAGCGAGGCGAAGAAGTTGGCGGCATCCTCTTGCTCAGCATAGCCCAGCTCCATGTCCGTGGGCAGCACCTTCATCATCGCGATGCGGCAGAGCACCTCGAAGAAGCATTCAAAGCTCAGGTTGGACAGGCGAGCTCGACTTCGCTTCGACTTGCCGTCGTCGATAACGCGCAGTCGCGCCCACACAAACGCAAGCGTTGCATCGCGCGGCGTGAACAGATGGTCACAGATGTCGAAGTCGCGCACGAACACGTTGTACTCTTCGAAGGACATCGAGGTGCGAAGCTCATTGTCGACTCCATCCTTGTCCGAGTAGCAGTACTGATTAAAGATGCTCTTGAGCGTCGTCATGTTCTCGAGGATGGCGTCGGAGGTGCCCTTTTCGTAGCAGTTGAGCTTGCGGAACGCGTTCCCGTACAGGTTTGGCCGTGTGCTGAAGCGGAAATCTTTGGCGACAACGCGTGCCACATTCTCGCTCAGTAGCTTGTCGCACGCCTGCGTTAGCGTGCCGACCTCGCCCGTCCGTAGAAAGACCAAGTCGGCGATGCGTACAAGGCACTGCAGCGTCTCCATACGGTTGAGCGCGGGCGCCACCGCCTCGCCGCCCTCGTTAGAGGCCTTCTCCTGGACGGCTGTGACCTGCAAGAAGACTTGCTCGAAGGTGTTGGCTGTGAGCGTCTGCGACCCCTTCTTGACGACGCCTAACTCCTCAATGAGACGCTTAAAGGCCTGCTTGCCGATACGGAACACATTGTTCGGGACAACCTGGCCCGCCCACCACATCGAATACCAATCGAAGAGCTGTAGGAAGAGCCGAAAGTGCTTCCACATCACCTCGGCGAGCTCGGAGAGCGCGTCAGCACCAGCCTCGTCGGTCGATGTCGACTCCTTCTTGTACAGCGCGAGCGCGGGTGAGGCGGTCGCAGAGCTCCAGTCGCTACGAAAGGCCGCCTCGAAGAGGTCGTCCATTTCGTACAAGGCGCGCCCATCGCACCAGTTCTTGCGCGCCTTCCAAACCGAGTCGTCCACCGACCAAGCCTTGAACGCCGCCTTCTTCTCAAACACCTCCTCGACGGCCACGCTCGCTGTGATGATCTCGAGAGCCTCCTCCTCCATAACGAAGCGCATCCGCTGCAGCTCGCGCAGAAGCGCGCCAAAAGCACGCTGGCGCTCGTGGATGTGTCCGTGGCCGCGGAGCGTGGCTAGTGCGCTGTGCACTCCGACGGAGCGGCGCTCAAATTTCTCGGAGAAAGCTTCGAGAGCCTGGTAGACTCGCGTCGCGTGCGCAGCTGTCACGTAGTCAGAACGCTTGAAGAGATCCATGACCTCCTCGCGTGCTTGCGCGCGCGCAAGGAGCGACTCGCCTCCACGCAATTTGGAGAGGAAGCCCCTCGGGGGGGTACCAGATCTCACGAACACGTCGACCATCCTCGCAGTGCGCGTGCTCTTCCACAGCGAGGATTTCGTTGGGGCCGCGAACAACCGCGGCGCCGGCGATGGTTGGCTCGCCGACTTTGGCGGAGCCCCAATAGGAAGGGGCGACCATGAAGGAGCCCCACTTGGAAGGGGCGACCATGAAGGCACAGATCGTGCGGCGCCACATCCACCTGTGCCGTTCGCGGCAGCTGTAACGGCAGCTGCAGCCCTACCGGTACCCGCCCTCGCTTCTGCCCTCGCCGCAGGCAAAGCGTCCCTTGGAACAACGCTGCTGTCGGGCGCGGTGGGAGGTTCGAAGTCAAGTAACGATCTCATCTCTGAGGATGCGAAGGCGTCAGCTGCAGCCGGAGGGTTGAGGGTCAGTATGGCGTCCAGATCGACCAGTGTGGGCGAAGATGGCGCTATCGGCCAGGGTTTGTAGGTGCGAGCGGGGGAGCTGCCAGTGCGAGCGGAGGCGGGCCGAGCAGAGACATGAGCAGAGAGCGTCTGCCGATGAGTGGACGGTGCGCTAGCAACCCGTTGCTGGACGGTGCAGCTGGTGCGGGCAGCTGGAGCGCTGGCTGGCCTATACTTCTCGAACAAGTGCCCCTCGAGTCGATTGGTATTCTGCCAGCCCCACGGCGGCGTCGCCCCCCCTTTGGGTTGAAGGACTCGAGAGATGGCTTGCGGGGCTCGATGGCGCCCTGATCGGTCTGAAGCTCGAATGCGCTCTCGGGCTGGTAAGGCTGGTAGGGCTGGTAGGGCTCAATGGCGGCCTTGGGCTTTCTTCGCGTCGTTCTTCCTCGTCGCCGTGCTCATCCTCGACGTCCTCTGCATCCGCGCTCCAGAAAAGCGGGTGGCCCGCACGCGCAGCGGCGGCGACGCGGCTTCGCACGCTCTGGCGCAGCCGTCGAGCGTCGTCCGGATTTGGCAGCCACTGCTCGTCCTTCTGCGCATTCTGCCACGTCACCTGCCCTGCAGCCCGCCCAACCTGCCTAGCCTGGAGGGCAAGGCCTGATGGTGAAGAGGCGAGCGCTTCATCGATGGGTAGATGTGGGACGGCCAGGACGTGGTGCCACATGGTGGACATTGCTCTTACATGTAGCTGGAGCTCCGCCTCTGTCGGGGTGCCGCTCGGATGGTATGGCCCATTGGAATGCACGGTATTCGCATCAGTGCGAAGTTTGGCGCACGTTGGCGACTGCTGCAACACATTGAATTCTTGACGCCATAGCTTTGAGGAGCCCACAAGAACGCGCACGCGTGGCGACACAGCTGGAGCACGTGAGCGCACACGAGGTGCGCGAGGCGACGGCACCGCTTGTTGAGTCCCTAGCAGCTGTTGCACGGGCTGCTGCTGTCCATGATGGCCATCTAAGGAATCGAGCATTGGTGATCCCGGTTGCGGTCTGCGCGCGCGCGACGAGTTGCGCTTGTTTAGGAAGGTAAGAAGCCGCGCCGCGCCGCTCCGTCTGCTTGCTTGCTTGCGCGACTGGACTGTGCCAGAGAATCAAAACAGAAGATCGTGCTGGCAAATGTTTGATACTCTGGCAGCCGTAACGTCCATGCATGCTTCGGAACAGCTCGAAGAATGGCCATACACCCAAAAGATCGCGCTTCTCGATTTCTTGCGGCGGACACGCCGAAACAGCGCTGCTCAAGTTTTACGTTCTTCACAGCCTGGCGGCGTCAATGCATGCAAGGGGCAACTGATGGCGCCTCCGAGTCTGCTGCTCTTCTACCATGTACCCAAGACGGGTGGCTCCACGATGCGCGTGTGGCTGCTTCGTAACGCTGGCGTACGGGCGTCCGGGCTGCCGAAGCGGTTGGACGGCTACGTACGGTACTACGAGGCGCACTGCTTCATGTGCCTGCAATTCGGCAGCCTGTTTGCCGACACGGCCACGTGCCGCAAACACGTGAGAGAGTGCTCGAAGCAGTACGGGTCTAGCAAACCTGCCGTCAAGGCGGGAGGCATCAATCCGCTGAGAATCGAATGGCAGAGCGCCGGCCGTCTCGCGGTCGAGTTCCACGGCATCACGGAGAAGCACTTTGTGCTCGAGGTGCTGCCGAGGTTGGCGCAGCTGCGTCGACTGTACGTGAAGCGCGGTGGCACGTGCTCCGCGCTCACGCTCAGCCGCGATCCCATCGACCTCTACTTTAGCAATTACCACATGTGGCCGCCGCGGCTGCGCGAAGGCCTTGTGATCCCATTTCCACAGTACCTAGCGTCGGTGCGCGGCCTATTGAC
Organism: Chrysochromulina tobinii; assembly: GCA_001275005.1. NCBI lineage: Eukaryota > Haptophyta > Prymnesiales > Chrysochromulinaceae > Chrysochromulina > Chrysochromulina tobinii. Next base: position 10,527 of record JWZX01003223.1, on the reverse strand, counting down.
GTCGAGCTTCGTGCAGCCGGATTGCTGGGCCGCGGGCAAGGGGCATCTCGAGGCGAGTGCGACGCGGCGGCGACGCGAGTTACGTTGCGGGTGCGACGCGAGTCGCGCCGAGCTCGCACGTGCCAATTTGAAGCGCTTTGACTATGTGGGTCTCACGGCGTGTCTGAATCCATCAGTCTTCCTGGCGGCGGAGGCACTGCTCCGCTTGCCGCCCGAGCGCACGGTGACACATGCGCTGCGCCGCATGTCCAGGCACGGCAACGTGAGCCTCGGCTTCATCCGCAGCAAGCCCACATGCACCGACTGCACCGCCACGACCACGAGTCAGCATCGCGTGTGGACGTGGCACACGCTCAACGCGAGCACGCAGGCGGACGTTCGCACGGCCGCTGCTGCATGCGACGACGCGGTGCATGCTGAAGCCATGGAACTCGCCGCGACGCAGCTGGCGAACGTGGTCAATGCGACCAGCTGCGTGCATGAGGAGCGGCACAAGTACTTGCGTGCACGAGGAAATACCACTCGAAACTCCGCTCGTGTGTAAAATAGATACCTTAGCGGTAAGCTGTACGAATTTTAGGGTCCTCATACAAACCCACACGCTGGACAGGACATTCACGGACTCGACTTTAAGAAGGTTTCATATACGTTTTCTCTTCTGTGTGCTAGAAGTCGCACCGTTTTTCGCGTCTGTCATGTTAACGTTCACACTTACACATATTCACATTCACACATCGATCTGTGTGACGAAGCGCGCGGTCTGTGCTGGCGAGGAAACGCGAGGTGCCGCGACGAGACTGTGCGCTGTGCTTGTGCGAATCCAGCTGCGCTCACTCCTTTCTTCATGTCCGGGTACACTAGGCTCGAGGTAGTGCAGGATGACATTCACTGGGTCATGGGGCTGCCCATGTTCGCGTTCGGTCCGATTGTGCACACTCTCTCGCCATTAGCCGTATCCTTCTCTACAGCTGTGCTGCTTATTTTGCTATGCACGCTCTTCGGTTCTCACCGCATTCTCCGTTGGCCTTTGCTACTCATCAGTGTGGTTCATGTCACGGTGGAGCTGAGTGCTGTCGCTTTGCTCGTGGCTCTCATGGGCTTGTGGGACGAACTCGTGGCTCGGTTTCGTGCGGGTGGTCTCAAGAAGGACCTTCTCGCTCGACTCAAGGCAGCACACACGTGGACAGAATATGAGGCAGCGGGGCGGCAACTCGATCGCGAGTCGGATGAGTGTAATCAATGGCGGTTCACGGCGGAGGACCCCATGTACAATGCGATTCTGGTGCGGACCACGTTTGAGCGTCTGCGCTCAGCACGCGACGCTGGTGACATGGAGGCGCTCCTAGGCGCGCTCGGTACCTGCGTGCGCAAGTCGTTCAGTGGTATCGACAACGAGGCTCTCTACGCCCACTGCCATGCTGGCACCAAGCTTCTGATCGAAAAGTACGTGGACGAGGTTGTCGCCTCGCTCGCCGAGGTGCAATCTCACCTGGGCTCCGATCCGCTCTTCGACGAGCGCGTGCGCAGCTTCCTCCATCGATCGCAGCGCATCTTCGGGCGCACGTGCCTGGCGCTCAGCGGCGGCGGTGGCCTCGCCAACTTCTCGTGGGGCGTCGCGCGTGCTCTCTTCGAGCAGCGGCTGCTCCCAAGCTTGATCTGCGGCACGAGCGCGGGTGCCGTCGTGGGCGCCACGCTGTGCACACACACGGACCAGGAGCTCGTCGAGCTGTTGACCGCGTCGCAGCTGTCGCAGCTCCTCACAAGCTTTGAGGAGCCACGCTGGGTCACCATACGGCGCTTCCTCACGAGTGGAACGCTCTACGACGCCGCGCAATGGAAGCCGAAGATCGAGGCGCTGTGCAACCAGGCGAGGCATCCCGATCTGACCTTCCAGGAAGCTTTTGAGCTGACGGGGCGTGAGCTCTGCGTGACCGTCACGGCGCGGCGGCGGCACGAGCCTCCTCTCGTGCTCTCTCGCCTCTCGGCCCCCGACGTGACGGTGGCGTCGGCGGTGCTCGCGACCGTGGCGATGCCTTTCCTCATCCCTGCCCAGCGTCTCGTGTGCAAGGCGAGTGATGGTAGGCTCAGACCCTGGGTCGTCCCCTCCTCGACTGAGGCGCCGAATGCGGCGGCGCCCGGCAGCGGCAGCCCCGGCAGCGGAAGCGCCGGCGCCGAGTGGCGAGACGGATCCATTGTCCACGATACTCCCCGCGAGCAGCTCGCACAGCACTTTGGCGTCTCGTTCACAGTCGCCTCGCAGTGCAACCCACACGTGGTGCCGCTCTTCATTGCGCTTCGGCCGACGGCGGGCAAGCCTGCGATCTCAAGGCTACAGCGAGGGCGGAGCGAATGGCGCGGTGGCTTTGCTCTGAGCGCCGTGCTCGTGCTGCTGCTCAGCGATGCCAAGAAGTGGCTCACGCTGCTGCGCGAGCTTCAGATCATGCCGCTGATCCTCGACACCGATTGGTCGGGTCTCTTCTTACAAGACTTCATGGGGGACGTGACGATCATCCCGCCCTTGGGCCTCAAGGACTATGCTCGGATGCTCTCGGATCCCACACCGGCGATCATGCAGCGCTACCTCGATGTCGGGCAGCGCGAGACGTGGCGCAAGATGCCGATGCTTGCGACTCGACTGCGGATCGCACACGCGTTGCAGGCGCTCCAGGCCGCCTTCTCCGACGGCACGGATGACCTCACTGGTGCGCGCAGCACGCGCGCTCCGAGCCAGGCGGAAGCGCTGTCACCAGGGTACGGCGTCGGCACGCCGATGAAGCGGCGCGACTCGAAGCTGTGCTTTTGAGAACAGGCGCTGTTCTAGACGTGAGTCGAGTCGAGGTCGCGAGGCATGAGATCCCGCATGGTTAAGAACGCCCCGCGGGCCGCTGTTTTGTACGCAGCAGCGGCCAGTCAAGCGCTGCCATCCACCTTGTGGAGGCGACTTTGGTCGGTTTGGAGAGTGTAGTATTTTAGTTAGCTGTTGGACCCGAGTCCCCGGTCCCCGGAGGCGGACATCGTCCCAGCGGAGTGACTTATCGAAATAAGGCCACGACGTATTACACTTTACAGCTAAGCGTGAGTGCAATGTTGAATGTACATGTATACTCAGTTAGTACTCGCGACGTCGCGTCCCGCCGGCCCCCGGTTGCTGGGTCGCACCATACTCAATCACGACGGGACCTTCTGGACGGGAGCACGCCGAGACACGTGGGATGTAACGTGCGATCGCGAACCGGCGATACGTTCATTCGATAACGTTCATCAGAGACCAGGCACACATCTCCGACGGCGGGTCTGACAAATCAGGAAATACCTCCGACGAGATCAACGAGATGAAGTCGAGAACCACACACACAATGCCGAAAACTCGATCTGACCGTCTCGTGGTCTCCAAGAGGTGGTGGCTCTCTCAGATCCTGAGCGTGGGGCTCCCGCCCAGTAAATATCGTGTTGGCACCATCGTTCGTAAGGGCTGGCAGGTGAGGCGAAACCACTTTGCTTTCTTAGGGTTCGACCCCACACCCTTCCCACACCGGCCCCCCCTGTGTGCAAAAACGGGGGAATCCGGTAACCCGGGTCTCCTCGGTGGGGAGTTATCATCAGCTCAGCTCTGTGTAACGGCTGTGAGCCGGTGCGTACTTACGCACCAACTCACAGTTGAAAAGGTCGTGCCTGTCATCAGCTCGCGTTCATCACCGAAGCAGTGTGCGCGTCGCGTCGTCCATCACCGACAGCTCACTCATGTGGGCGCCGGTCGTGTCTGCCGCAGCTCTGGTGCTCCCACTATCCAATGTGCCCCCTGCAGTAGTCACCAAAACCACCGGGCGTGCGGCACTGTCGATGAGCCTCGCACATACGCTGGTTTGCGAGCAGTGCGAAGAAGACACGACTGCTGTCGTGGTGCTCGTGGAAGATGAGATCAAGAAGTGCTTGGTTGCAAGTGCTTCCGCGACGGATTGCTCTTGCACTTGCCATCGCACCTGCCGACCAGCTTCGATGACTGCTTGCCGGTGCTGCTTGGCCTGATGCCGTTGCTGAAATTTGTCGCACTCGTTGGCGATGTGTTCCAGTGACTTGCCAATACATCGGTGGCGGCTGCCGCGCTGTATGCGTGTATGGAGCTGGCAAAGCTAGCGGGCAGAAGAAGAGGGGCAGCACAAACATCGCTCATTCAAAACTTGGTCCGCCATTGCACGACGTTGCACGCCATTGCACGCCATTGCACGACTATTTTGCAGTAGATAGAGAGCGGGGTAGATTTCGGCGGAACTGTAATAAGGTTTGTTTAGAGGGTGCTGTCAGCGGATACTAACAAAGCTTTTTCTCATCGCCTGTTCGGAGCTCGCTGTTGCACTGTCGGCTTTGCCAGAGCTGATGTCACAGGTGGGGTGTGTGCCTAAAAGTATTAACGTCCTATTCCGACCGACCAGCACCTCTCTACAGTCCTGTTATCACGGGATCTCCTAAGGCACGCGGTCTGGAGGCGTCTGCGCGCAGCGTCTCAGCGCGTGTTGAGAATAGACTTTTTGCCGCCTCCCTTGCCGCTGCCCTTGCCGCCGCCCTTGCCGCCACCACCGCGGGCCTTGGCATGGACGGCCTCGAAAGCCTCGGCACCATGGCCGCCCCACTGGTCGGCATCGGGGTGCCAGGCCTGGATACGTTGGAGCGCACTCACCTTGGAGGAGAAGCCCCGCGCGGCGGTCAGGTGCGTGATCGCACTCCCGGGCGCAAACGGCAGGTGCGCGAACAGCGTGCGGCCAGCGAGCCCCACGTGATCGTCCGTGTTCGCCACCGGCAGCAGCACGTACCGTGTCGTCTGTGGCGGGCATGCGTCCGACTTCTTATTCACGACGCCGGCGGCGGCGGCGCGCGCCGCCGCGCACGCGGCTGGGTCCGCCTTCGAGGCCCAAGGGATGGGAACGGAAACCCATTTGCTTTGCCTCCACATCCTGCGCATCTGTTGCCCCTCCTCTCGCGATTCGGGTTGCTTGTCCCAGTCGAGGCCGTATGGGTTGTATCGGTTCTTCGCCTCGAAGCGAGCCGTGGAGCCAAGGAAGCTGCGGTTGGCCAGGACGGCAGAGACGATGACGTCGTTGAGGAGGGTCTGGTCGTCCGAGTTGGCGTAAAAGGGGGGCGTCTGCGCAAAGCGCACCAGACGCGGCACAACCTCCGGCCAGTTGGTCATCATCTGGATGCGCCAGGCGCATTCGCCGAGCAGCTGCAGCGCGGCGACGCCCGGGCGCGCGTACCTGATGAGGGAGGTCATCAGACGTCATAGGGTTGATGAGAGAGGCAATCAGACGCCCGGGCGCGCGTACACGATGCCCGCGTTGGCGAGGCCGACGTCGCGCATGGCGATCAGTGACGAGCGCGTCATGAGCCGGAGCATCGCGAATGGGTCGTGCATCCAAACCGTGTCCGTGTCCACCTGTAGCACGGCGAAGCCGAGGCGCACGAGCTCAAACATGTACTTCTTCTTGAGGTAGTAAAAGGGGAAGCGCCAGCCCTTCCAGAACTGGCGATTGAGGAGCGAGTCACTCGGCTGGGCGCGCAGCATGCGGCTGCTCCAATAGCAGTGCTTCGCGCGCAGCATGTTCTCGCACGTCGTCCATTGGTCCGCGAGCAGCATCACGTGCGGGCGCAGCCCGAGCCGGCCGAGCGACACGAGCGAATTGTTGGTCATCTGCACCGACGTCTTGTCGGGCCCAGTGGCCATCATGATGAGCTCCTTGTGGGTGCCGACGGTGCGCGCAACGGCGGACGCTGCCGCGTATAGGCCGCCGGGTGACTCTAGGTCGTTGAGCAGCGAGCCAAAGTAGGGCAGCGTGGGCACGTCGCCGTGGATGGAGGGCAGTGGTGCACTGGACGGCTCTGTGGGCACGGGCTCAGGCGCCGTCGCTTCCTGGAGTCGCCGCAGAGGCCTCGACGGACCAAAGATGGCCTCGTCCGCAGCCGCGAATAGCGCAGCCGAGGCCGCCGCCGTGGCGACAATCGAATCTGTCGGCATTCCTATTTTTGCCAACTTCGTGAATAACTTCGGTAGAACAGGTGGACTGAGGGGAATCCTGCGGGAGCGGACTCCTTGGAGAGCCGTTACGGGCGCCTCCGGGATTTTGTATTTCATCATTCACACTTCATTCACATGTGGAGGCTCGGAGCGGACGGCTCAGGAGCGTCCCGGCAGTCCAATGCCGGCCTACGATGCCACCGAGCCTTCGGCGGCGCCTGCCTTCTCACCGGAGGAGGCACCTACCTCCCATACTCCATCCGAGCGTCGGTGCTGGTGGCGAGGGCGGTGCGAAAGGCCTTCTCGTCTCGCTGCTCACGCTCATGGACGTCAACCGCAACAATGTGCTGACCCATGGCGAGTATGCGTCCACCGCCCAGCCGCTCGGCTTCGACGTGTCGACCGAGGCGTGGGTGGAGCTGGTCGACCGCTTCGGCGATCAGAATCGCGACAAGTCCGACTGGCGTCGCGATCCGTTGCTCGATTCAATCGACCTTTCCTTGCTGAGCGGGTACACGAGCACTAAGATCGATCCGCTGATCGAGGAGCTGCTGCGCCGCCTGCTCAGGGGCGTGATGAACACGTTCCGCTACAACCAACAGCTCGAGAAGCGGCTGCAAGTGGTCGAGCAGCACCTCGATCATTTCGTGCTCGGGGCCGAGCGTGAGAAGCAACGCAAGGTGAATCTGACGCTGCGCCGTTGGAAGCACAAATGGGTTGCCTTCGCCTTCGACGGCTGGAAGGTGCGGCGCACACGCCCAGCCCGCTCCGCCCGCCCTGCACGCGCCGTGGCATGCGCGCACCGCCGCCGCTATCGCCGCTATTGGGCGTCGCTATTGGGCGCCCTGATGGGCGCCCTGTTGGGCGCCTTGTGAGCTCGCTCGCATGCATCGGCTGAGACTCTGGCGCTGACGACGGTACGTTCAGCCGCTTGGACCTCACCATGGGAGCTGACGACGGTGCGTCCCACCCGCGCTCCTCGCGCACTGCCGCCGCCGCCGCTCGCTCGCAGGCTCATGTCCACAAGAGCAGGGACGTATTGCAGCGTACAATCCGACACTGGATGAACCAAACGTATGCGAGAGGATCTGGCGGCGCTGAAGGCGTCTGATGGCCTCTCTCATCACTGCGACGATCTCGAGGCGCAGAGGGCGTCTGTCTGCGTCCCTCATCAACCCGATGACGTCTGATGACCTCCCTCATCAGGTACGCGATGATCTGGCGTCGGTGGCGTCTCTTCATTGCCGAGGGCGTGCAGCAGCGTCAGGCCGCCACCAGGGCGATCGCACGCATGAAGCACCGGCTCTTGTCGAGCTGCTTCGAGATGTGGGTCGAGGAGACGAAGAGGCTCCTCGAGGGGCGCGAGCAGGTGCTCGCGCTCGCGACGACGCGCATGCTCCACCTGGAGCTCGCCTCCGCCATCATCCGATGGGCTGAGCTTGGAGCGCGGTACGCGAAGGCGAAGTTGCTGCAGAGGCGCGTCCTCACGCAGCTCCTCAAGGGGATCCTGGCGGACGTCTTCTACGCGTGGGCCGAGGCGGTGGGGCACGAGGCGGCGCGCCAGGCGACGCTGCTCCGTAAGGCTCTGAATTGGATGCTTCGCTCGTACCTGGTCCATAGCTTCGACGCTTGGAATGTCTTTCAGGCCAAGTCGCAGGAAGCGAGGGCGGCGAGGGAGGAGGCCGCAGCCAAGCTGGCGCGTCAGCTCGTGCTCAGGTGGCAGGGGTCCATGCTGCACAAGCTCTTTCGCGTGTGGGAAAGCGCCAACAGGGAGCGTCGAGCTCTGCTGCGGCGCGTGGCCGATGCGATCGGACCACTGATGACCACCGATGACCACTGATGACCACTGATGACCACTGATGACCACTGATGACCTCTGATGACCATCCTCATCAGGCGCGTGGCCTATGCGATCGGACCCGGCCGGCTGCTTGCCATGTGCGTCCGTGCGTGGGTCTCCAATGTGCGCGAGGCTGTACGTGCACGCGAGCGCGAGGCATGGAGCGAGCTGATGGAGGAGAAGTTTCATATTAGGGAGGAGAAGTTCCAGCAGCTCATGACGGCCTCAGCCGCCGAGGTCTCGTCTCAAATGCGCATGCAGGTCCAAGCGACGGTGGGCGAGGTCGTGCAGATCCAATCCGAGCAATCTCAGACGAATCTCGAGGCGGCCCTCGACGACCTGACGCAGAAGGTGAACCAGCTGCAGCGCCAGCTCCTCACGACCTCCCGACACCGAGAACGCGAGCGCCAAGCGACGATCTCACGCGTGGTGCGCGCCTGGCGCCATCGGCATCTGCTCCAGCATGCAAGTGCTCACCACGGCGCCATCCCCTCTTCCCCACAGGTGCGCGCCTGGCGCCATCGGCACCTGGCCAAGGCCTACGCACAATGGCTCACGGCCGTCGACGCGTCGAAGCGGCTGCTCTCGCAGGCGGCCGGCCATTGGCTCCGGCACGGGCCGCAGATGCGCGCGTGGAGCCGCTGGCGTGCCGTGTACGAACTCCGCAGGTACCTTCACGAGAGCGCCGCGACCCTCATAGGCAAGCTCGCTGCTCAGCTCAGCGCGGCGGTGATCCGCGCATGGCGCGAGATCGCTCGAGATCGCGCGGGGCGCCGGCGGGGCGCTGTGGCGAGCGCTGTCGCGCTGTGGGCCCACAAGACGATCTCCTTCTACTTCTACCCGTGGCGGAGCCTCGTCCGACGCGATCAGCGTGCGGCCGCGCTCCGTCGGCGCGCGCTTCGCGTCTTGGCCTCGGGCATGCTCGCGAGCCACTTCTTCGCGTGGGCGGACTACAGGGGGCAGATGCATGCGCGGCGCGAGAGCACTGCTCTGAAGGCGCTCGCGCGCATGCGTGCTCACGTGGCGCTCAAATGCATGCACCAATGGCATCGGATCGCGGCATGGAACGACATCGAGCGCCAGCAGCTCATCGCGTGCGCGGCGGCCCGATTCCACCATCGGCTGCAGAGCCTTGCGTGGGAGGGCTGGCGCTCCTTCCTGGTGGACAAGAGGCGGACCATTGCGCGCGCCGCACGGGCCTGCTTCAGCTCCTTTCTCGCCTTCATCTTCGGGCGCTGGAGGGCGTTGTACCGGTACCAGCAGAAGGTAGCGCAGAGGCAGTGGCTGGTCGAGGACCTCCGGCTGGTAGGCGTCGGTTGGCTCGGTGAGGCGCTCGACGTGGTGCTTCCACAGGCACTGCCCCGATCGCTGCTCCTCCACGTGCACGGCGCGCCCGCGACGGCGCGTGGCCTGAGCGCCGAAGAGGCTCTGGACGACATCCGACGAGAGACGCTCGACGAGCCGCCCGCCGCCGCCACCTCCGCCGTCGCCGCCGCCGCCTCCGCCTCCTCCTCGACCCTCACCACCATCGTGCCGCATCCGCCCGCAGCCCCGCGCGCCATAGGAGGGGCGCTTGGGGCGCGACGTCCGCCGGCCGCCGCCGCGCCCGCCGCCGCGCCGTCGTCGACCGAGGAGGGTGAGGAGCTCAGCCTCGAAGGCACGTCGTCCTCTCGAGGCAGTGCCGCCCTGAGCTCCTTTGGCGCCGCCCTCGAGGCTCAGCTCGAAGGGTCGCGCGCGGCACAGCAGGCCCTCGCTGAGGAGTTACGCGACGCGCGCGCGAGGCTCTCGAGCAGCGCGCATCGGATGGAGCGGCAGATGCACCAGCTGCAACAGCTACAGCTAAAGCATGCGCGCCAGACGATGGCCGAGGTCTCGCAGCGCGAGATCGAGGCGCGCAGCGCACACGAGCAGCTGGACGCCTTCGCGGTTCGCTTTGCTGAGCTCGAGGAGCACTGCTTCTTCCTCAAGGAGACGCTCTACTCCCTGCTGAGCTCGCACACCAATCCGATTCACGCGATCGCCGTGCCCTCGACCAAGAAAGCGGAGCTCCGCCCGCTCAAGGCGCACTCAGCGCGCCGGGTCGGCGACGCGCCGGCCCCGGCGCCGTGGAACACGACCTTGCCTGAAAAGGGCCCCTTGTCCCACGGGCCCAAAGGACTAGAGCCATTAGATTAGTAGAGCCCTGTGAGCACCCGGGCTCTCGCGACGCTATTCCGATTCCGCCAAACAGCGGTATAAGGATGATGGGCCCTCTAATAACGACATCTGTGTCGCTGTGTCGCACGCGCACATGAACTAACCGAACAAGTAACATGATGTTTAAAACATGGCGCCGAATTAGCCGTATTAAAATTATGAATATACGTTAACCGATTACGTTTTACGGAAAATTCAATATTTCACGAATTCGGCGAGAAGCCGACGGACCACTCCCCTAACCCTTTGGCTTTGCGCTCGTCCGGTGCGGGTCAAGCTCGGAGCGTCGGGGCCCGCGCGGCGAGGGCTTCGACTCGTGGGCGCAATACTAATACGACGCTTCGTCCCTTCGAGCTTCGTACTATATACTCGTCCTATATTTTACGGAGCTATATATTAGGCGAGATCCGGACCGGTAGCCCTAATGACGAAACCCTCTGGTTGCCTAATAAAGAGATGACGAAACCCTGCGAGGTCAGTGACG
>JWZX01003222.1:0-22783 GCA_001275005.1 Chrysochromulina tobinii | reverse complement strand
GACCACCCTTTTTGTCGGGGTTCATGGACCACTCGCTCGTCGGCTTGCGGCGAAAGGTGAGAGACACGCCGTACTGCGGCTTCTCGAGCGGCAGCACCAGCATCGGCTGCATCGGCAGCACAGCGGCAAACGAGCGCTTCATCAGCCATTCTTCCAACTTTGCGGGAGGGGGGGAGGGTCTCCCAGAAGGCCTTTTACTTCTAAGCTGAGCAACTGAGCTCGTCAGCTGCATCTGAGCATCACTAGTGCGTAGTGGTTCCTGAGCCCAGGAGGTGCACCTCAAGGAACCATATGCTCAGATGCAGCTCAGGAGCTCAGCTTAGAAGTAAAAGGCCTTCTGCGCCGTCGAGCTGAAGCCCAGCTGGAAGAGTCGAGGCGCTCTCTGATATGGAGCTGAGGTGCCACCATGGCGGGGCGAGAGGCGCACGTTCAACCGCCAAGGGTAAAACGGCAGCCACCCACACGTCGGCAAAGCCACGCCCGAGCGTGTAGATGGGTGGTTCGGCGCCCTCGTTCCCTTGCCCTCGCGGCTGCAGCGAGAGCAAGTAGCCAAGCCTGAGGAGTTCTACGCATCGCTCGCGCGCCCAGTGCGGATACAGCGCGTGCGACGCTGGCGACCAAAGCTGTTCCACCGCTTCAAGGATGGCCAGGCATTCTCTGTGGCCATCGTGCAGCTCCATCTCAAGCACAATGTCATCGTCAAAGCCTTTTACGCAATGTCGCGTCCAATCTGCCACGCGATTGCCGGCCGTGTCGCGGTCATCGGGGTTGGCGCCATGACGGAGCAGCAGCCGCATGATTCCTGGCTGGCCTGTGCTGCCAGACACCATAAGAGGTGTCCAGCCTTGCACGGTGCGTAAGTTCACGGCTGCAGGTTCGGCATCAAGCAGCGCGCGCACGATCGGCTCGTTGTCGCCGTGCCTGCCGACCGTGCCCCTCGGGCCAGCAATCGCAGCATACAGCGCCGGGAAACATGGCGAGTCATCCTCATCATCCGACCCCAACACGAACGAGTCCGTATCCTCATCGTCTAACTCAAGATTTTGGAGCTGAAGATCGGCCAAATTCTCGATAGCGAGAAGGGCGCTGTCACCTGGCTGCAGTTCGGCGAGTAGAGGGGTCGGCAAGGACATCGGCTATATTCTCGATAGCGAGAAGGGCGTCGTCACCTGGCTGCAGTTCGGCGAGTAGAGGGGTCGTGCTGCGCTGGCCGACCCTCCTGAGCGTCGTGGGTCCATGTGATATTGCCCCCAACAACCCCTGTGAACTGTGAAGTCAGTCAAGGCGCTTCTAAACATCAAACAACGTTTACCTTAACCGCTTCCGTTGGGTTCATGAATGACTGTGCTAGTACGGTGGTTGATGAGAGTTTAATCGCGTGAAGAAATTGCCGCTCGACTCAAAGGGCAGACCCGGCAGACCGCCAGAATTCAGGATGCTGTCCGACAGAACCAACACGCTCGGCGCGGGAATGGGCCACTTGTCCAAGCTCGAGGAACCTCCCGAGGAGCCCGACTATGGACTTGAGCCAGTGGAGCCTCCGCCGCCGCCCACCCCGTCGGAGGAGCCCGCTCCGCCCACCGCCCCTGCTCGTTACGGTCACTCTCAGTGTGCAGAGGAGGCGCCCGTGGACACGGCCCATCTCCCGAGTGCCGGCATGGCGTCGGCTCAGCTTGCCAAGGTCAAGGTCTGGGCGAGCATGGCGCGCGACTCGGACGTTACCATCCCGATGGCCCTCGCGTGGACCACGTACCTGCTCTCATTCACGTCCTTCTCCTTCCTTTCACCGCTGCTCTGGGTTGGCGTCTGGGCCATTTTCGGCTTCTCCGCCCGCTCCGCATTTGGCACCCCGACGACCAAGCGCGCGCCTTTCACGGAGCACGACGTGGAGTCCTTCGTCCCTCAAATGGTGCGTGCGATCAATCTCGCACTCGAGGCATACCAGGACGTCATCGAGGCGCACGACCCAAAAAAGGCACTCGCCGTCGCCGTCAGCTTCGCGGTGACGTCGCAGCTCCTCGCGTACATCTCAGCACCGTTGCTACTCTTCGCGGCGGTCAACGTCGCGTGCGGCTACCATCTGCTCTGCCAGAACGAGACGGCGTACTTCGCCCTCTCCGAAGGGGCACTGGCCGCTCGCAACGCGGCGCTGCAGCTGAGCACGGTGCAGACGATGCGCTCGCACGCCTCCAAGCTGTGGGAGCTGTGGATACTCGTCGCGTTTGCGGCCCTCTCGATCTGGGCCTACTGCCTCTCATGGTCGGCCAAGCTCGTCACGCTCGGCTTCGGCCTTCTCGCGCTCAACGCGTCGGGCAGCCTGAGTGGGCCCGAGGTGAAATACCAGATGAAGCAGGTGAAGAAGACGGCGCGTCGCATGACTCTATGCGCGGGCGAAATGTTCCTCAAGGCCACGACGCCCCCCTCGAAGGGCAGCAAGGCACTCTGAGCGAGCACGCAGATCGGTTTGCAGCGGTCGGCGAGGCCGGCAGCGCAAACTGCGACGGAATGCGGCAAAGGACGCACCGACGTGACACCATGTCGAGTGCCGGCGGCTCCTGCTCAATCATGGCTCGCGCAGCTGGAGTGGTGAGGAGGGGAGACTGCACACTCGAGAGCAAACGCATGTGTGCGCGGCGCCCGGCGGCAGCCACACCAGTCGGGGAAGGCGGACCGTGGCGACGCGGGGACAGGCAGTACAGCTGATGAGTGATGTGTATACTTCTTTCTACGTACGCTGGTAGCTCGTAGGGGTTTGCGGTTTGGAGACATGCGGTGAGATGCGGTCTAGTAGACGTACCGGGTTGGTTCTCAGTGGTGACGTTGCCGTGTTCACAGATCACACATTGCTTCCTCGTCGGCGCGTTCGGCGTGTTGCATCGAACCTCGCCAATACACTCGCGCGTCGTCGAAAGAGCTCAAAGAAAGCGCCGCCCCGGGCGCACTCTTGTCTCTCATCCGGAACCCTTTCCATGTGCTCATTGGTTTGCGCACAATGCGCAACACGGTGCTTGCGTGATGCTCAGTCTATCGCTGCTTGCAGCCGCCACTGAACGAGTGAGCGGCAGCGTGCCGTCCGCCGTTGCCATCAGAAGGTTCGGAGCTCCAGCGAGGCTTGAAGAAAAGCTTCGTAAATGGAACGATAGCACTGCAGAGGACTTGGCTCTCTTGTTGACTACTGGTACCGCGTCTGGGATATCAATCACGCATCGGCGCCGACTGATCGATTGTTCGAGAGGTGCTGCTCTCTGCGACGGCGCAGCTGATGACGGAATCGAGACCGAAGCGAAAGCTGGCGAAGGAATGCGGCAGCACCTCGAGGGTCGTCGACTCTGGCATAGCACTCGCTTTAGCTGCAGCGATCTTCGCCCTCCAGGCAAGTGCTCTGGGAAAAAGGCCGCAGGTGAGTGCGCTAGCAATCTATGGGGCTGCGATCGCACTTGCGGGAAGTGTGATCCCAAGAAGAGCGAGCTTGATGAGGTCGATGATCAGATGCCGGCTTCTACAGACCCAATGTGCAAGGACGAGAAGCCGAGAGACAAATGTCGTGTGCTGAGGAACGACGGCAGGTGCGAGACGTGGGGATGCGACAGAACCTGCGGCAAATGCGCCGACGTGCGGAAGATGCTGGCAAGTGCAGAGATGAAGATGATCAGCCAGCGCTCTCGGAAGTCGGAGTGGTGGGTGAAGTACATGAGGGAGACTGGCGGGTATGCGACTGTCATCGTTCCCACGCTCTGCAAGCGGATCGACCGGCTGGCGCTGCTCGTTAAAGAGCTTTCTTCGATGAGTTGCATCGGCGAGGTGATGATCGTGTCTCGAGATCCGTGCGTCGTCAGAGTGCAGGAGATGCTCGAAAAGAACGCGGCCGTGATCAAGGCTCGATCGCGGGCGGGCGTGAAGACGACAGCTGTGGACATGGGCGGCTGGGACCAGATCTACGGACCGGCGGCGCGCTTCGTCGCGGCCTCTAGAGCTCGTGAGAGTGTGCTCGTCCATTTGGACGACGGTGAAGTTCCATGCGAGAAGCAGGTGTGCCGGCTGGCACTGCATGCGCTCATGGAGCCCATCGGTCTGTACGGCCACCACAAGCGCGTTTGCACCGATCGCGGATACACAACGCCAGGTAACCCGATGAACACCAATCATTGGCACATAACACCTTTCAATGTGCTGCTCACATTGTTCGCTTCTACCTCACGATTTGTGAACGACGCGTTCTTGCGCAAGTTCGACGGATATGCCGAGCCACTTGCGAGTACGAGAGGCAACGGTGAAGACCTTGCGTACAATCACTTTCTGCTCAGGCACTTCAACAGGACGCCGACCTACGTGCGCAAGGCCACTTGCGAGGAGTTGTACATCAATGGCAGCGATGTGTACGAGGGCGGCTTCTCGAAACTGAACGACGAGGTGGGCATCTCGGCAGGGGTCCACCACTACCGGCTACGCCGCCGCATATGCAAGCACCTTTGGAAGCTCCCGGATTGGGGGACGATCGGAAAAGTCGGCCCAATCGATCCTGACCGGCTCACCCCAGGAGAGGAGGAGGAGGACGAGGTTAGTGGGCGTTCGCAGCGCAAGGGCAGCCTCAATGCGCAGGCCACTCGACAAGAGTTAGACGCTCTTCTCTTATGGAGCCGCATAAGGAAAGAGGGTACCACCAGCAGTAGCGCGAAGAACAGGAAGCCCAGCATGGACCAGCAACGTGAAGGACGAGCACGAGGTCGCGTAACCAAGACCAAGACAGCTGGAAGCAAGACCCCAGGAGAGGAGGAAGGCGAGATGAGTGAGGACCTCGAGTATCGCTATGCGGTGCGTGCAGAAGATTTAGTACAAGATGCTCGATCTCGTGCTCGAGTCTATTGACTACTCCAGGCCGTCCAGCCGGTAGGTATGATTTGTTTTTATGGAGGACTCCTCAACGCTCAAGTCGGTCAAGATAAATCAAAGCTGTGAGGCCACAGCCCGCGCCGCACACAGCCGTGGGGACAGCAGACGTGTTGTATTGAATGGCGAGATCTATCTACGCTATATGAAATGAAGCAGACAAGGATTGCAGTAGTGTCCCGTTCAAGTTCAAGTTAATATACATAAACAAGTAACAACAGACAAACCTATCGGAAAGCCTATCGAATGTGCTCTCGAGGCTAGCAGTGGGGGTGAGAGTCGACGGAGATGGAGATGAACTTGAACTTGAACTTAGTGTCCCGGTTGCTTGAGGGGTCTGGTGTATGGCGCTGCGCTGAGCCGGGCACGGGATATTTTGGGAATGGACGAGGCACTCAGGCGCCTATTCGTCAGCGTCGAGAGGACGCGAATTTTCGGCCCGGAACCCAGCATACTCGGCAGCTTAACGGTCAGCGCTACTGCCGGTGCCGACAGCAGTCGTGCTTGCAGCGATCCGAAAGCGGCAGGCGCCGAAATCGTTTGGAACTGGAATGTGCAAATCACGCCGACGGCGGGTTGCACAGAGGTGATTGTAGCATTGAACAAGCGTACATTCCTTGGCGGAGTGGATGTCCTTGGACTTGTGTCTGTGCCACTGTCAGCGCTATGGGATCAGCAGTCTCACAGCTTTCAACTGCCGATTTCTGCTGCCACTCCCAAAGACCCGAGGGAGCGCAAGGAGCGCATTGGCGAGATCATCATGAGTCTTCGCTATGCGGACTACGAAGCGCTACGCCAGCACCTGATGGGGTCAGAGATGGCAACGCCGGTGGCTTTCGAGTATCCAGCCGTCCAGCCGCTGATCGGTGCGAGCACGAGCAGCAGCAGCAGCAGCAGCAGCAGCAGCCACGCCTTCCGACCGCCGCCGCCGATCGCAGTGCCCGCATCACCGCCAACACGCGCAGCGAATGCGGCGCGAGCGGCGCGCTCTTCTGTCCAGCCGTGGGCATCACACGGCGAGGAGGTCGGCTTCGTGTACCAGGACATGAACAGCCACGCCGAGCTGCTCCACGAAAAGGCGGAGATTCTCGCCACACGTACCGAAGCAGCTGGCGCACGATTCGCGCGCAACCTCTTGCGTGCGTCGGTGCAGCGGCTGGTCGATAAGCGGCGGCTGGTCGCCACGGAGCTTCGCCGCATGGAGAATGAGCGCGTCTCACTCTCCACACAGCTCGCGCTGCTGCACCAACAGGCTGCCGACGCCTTCGGCGAGCTGCCCGATCAGATCGACCCGGTCTACGCGACGATGCAACTGCTGGACGAGGCGGAGGCGCGGCACGCGGAACGGCTCGCCGAGCGGCGCAAGGCGCACCTCTCGACGGTGGGGACGCTGCAGACCGAGTACATAGGCGCGCTGCGCGACATTCGAAACGAGGCCGTGCGGACCAGTTACGAGCCTCACCGCGCTCACGATCCGATCGCGACTTTGGCTACGAACGACTCGGCTGCCTGGCCGACCGGCAGCCCCAACCCGACGTTGGCCGAGCGGTACAATGCGCTGCAGCGGCAGGTATTCGTGCTCGAGACACAGCTGCAGCAGCATCGGGATGCCATTCTCCAACGCGACGCGGCCCTCGCTGAGGCCGAGTCGCAAGTGCTCAAGTGCCGCGGCTTGGCTCTGGTGGCCGACGAGCGAGCTGTGGCTGCCGAGCGGCGAGCGGCGGAGGCGGAGACGATGTCCAAAGCAACCAGATCGGAGCTGGGTAGGACGCGCGAGGAGCTGCAAGCGCTGCGCAAGGTCTCCGAGGGGCAAGGTCGCTCAATCGAAGCCTGGAACGCTGAGCGGGAGGGGCTGCTACGCGCGGCTGCGGAGGCGGAGGATCGGTGGAATCGCGAGGCGGCGGTGGCGCGGATCGAGCACGAGAGGGCGATGCGTTCGCTAGAAGAGGATCTCGCGTTCGAGACCGCCTCCCGTGAGTTCGACCGGCGCGAGGCCCAGCAGCTCAACGCGGCGCTTCGATCTCAGCAGCGAGGTCAACCCTCCCTGGGCGAGGTCGCGCCGCCGCTTGAGGCGGAGGCGACACCACCGAGGAGGCCATCTCGTCCCAAGCTGCCCCCGTCCTCGGGCGCGCCTCCAGCTGCGAGCATCCGTCGAGAAGGGCACGCGCAGCTTCCCGCCCCAAGCGACCAATTGAGCGGTCGCTCCGCGTCGACGCCCCGGAGAGTGGGTACGCCTCCACGGCAGCCCTTAGCTGCTCCGACCGATGGGGCGGCTGCAAGAGCAGCCAAGTCGAAGGCGTCGGCGCCGAGTGCTGCGAAGGCGTCGGCGCCGAGTGCCGCGCAGCCGCAGTCCGCCGTGAAGGCGAAGAAATCAGCCTTGAAGCATTGAGGAAATAGCATATGCGAATTTTGGAGCAGGACTGAGTCTCAAGTGTCTCGAGACTCGAGGCGTTTGCGTTCCCCCCGAGGGGCTGTTTCGGTATAGACTTGACTTGACTTGACTTGTCTGGACTTGACTTGACTTGACTTGTCTTGACTTGACATCGTGGCGTCGTGGTATATCCCCGCCCGCGCGGACTCCCAACCAGTGCACCTCGAAAGTGGACAACATGCACGTCAAGGAAGGAGCAATGGCCGCCGCAGCAGATGACCTCAAGGCAGCGAGGATGGTGGCGCAGGCTAAGGCTGCAGTGGCTCTCGAGGCGGCGAAGGCTGTTGCAGCGGCAAGAACAGCTGCTTTGGCAGAGGCCTTGGCCGCTGCGGCAGTCGAAATCGAGGCGGCGAGGGTAGAGGCGGAGGCGAAAGCTGCTGCGGTAACGGCTGCTCGTGCGGCGCTCGAAACGGCTAAGACTGAGGCCATGGAGCAAAAGCCCTTGGAGCAGGAGCGTTTGGATGGAACTGCGGATGCAGCCAAGAAGAAGAAGAAGAAGAAGAGGAAGAAGAAGGCCACCGACGGAGCCGAGGGCGCCGAAGGTACCGATGGAGATGATGCACACGACGAATCAGAGGCGGCCGAGCAGGTACCACCACCTCCAGCGGCGCTACCAAGTGGCCTCATCGGCATTGAGTCCGCCGAGCAGGAGACGCCGATCGACCCGACGCTCAAGGGCCTGATGGAAGACGCCTTTGGTCCGGCCTCCGACGGCTCACGAGGCGACCGCATGGAACGCGGCCTAGAGGCGGCGGCGGGACTTGCGGATCCCGAGCGCCACGTCGTGCAGTGGCTTGACGAAATCGCAGACAACCCAACGGCAGACAAATTAAGCGACCCTCGCCTGTGCTTCTGCTGCGGTGCCGAAGCGCCCCGCTCGCATTGTTCGCGCTGCGGCGTGGCCTCTTACTGCAACAAGGCCTGCCAAAGTAGCGACTGGGGGAATCAAGGGCGCTGGGGCGGCCATAAGACACTCTGCTCGCAGTATCAGCAGCTCGGCAAGGCGCAGGCCCTCGCGCCAGACCGTCGACGAGCAGTGCTCGAGGCGACGCTTGCTAGGCTGCGCCTGTACGTCTGCCCATTCGCGCTGTGCCACGGGAGCGGCGGCGAGAGCGGCAAGCCACGCGGGTGCGTCTTCGTGCAGCTCGGATGCTCTTTGGCGACCCTAGCATTACCCGCGCCTCGAGACTGTTCGGGGCGCGTGCTGGCGGCGGACGAGCGCGCCGCACTCATTCACTTCATCTCGGGTGCGGAGCTTGACGAGGTGTGCCAGACTGATGTGCGCATCGCGGCGCTCAAGGAACGCATCGACACCGCCATACGCAGCCATGACGACAGGCAGTACGTGTGCGTTCTCGCACGCGCAGCTTGTGGCTTCACGGCTCTGCTCTTGCAGCCGATGGTGCCGGCCTGGAACGTCGCGCGCACCCTTGCCAGCGAGTACGAGCGCCAGGAGTGCTTGCAAATCAATCTGGACGTCCTCGACGACGACGAGATGCGGCCTCTGTGAGAAGAGTACCCGCACAGCTCGTCGTGACACCGCTGACATCATTACACACCGGACTCGTAAAGACACGAGACAACGCTCAGCAGCGATCAGCATCCTCGGAGTCGCACAGTATAATGTTCGGACTGCGCATCATGCTCCTGTTCGTAAGACGTACGGATAGGCATATGATTTTACATTTTAGATTATTGAGCCTATACGGTACGGCTATCGAGTATCGTGGTCAGCCTCAGCGCGCACGGCAGAGGTCCGTTAAGTGTTTGCCCAGGCCGCTAAGGTGTACCGCCACCAGCTGCCGATGCTCCAGAGCCGTGCATCAAGCCCAAGACGAGCACGCCCGTCAATGCGCCCTTTGCACATCCGCACGCCGCGTCTGGCTCGGCGCACGATCAGCTGCTTTCGGTGCGGTTGGCTCGTCGAAGGTCCCTGCTGCACATGGTCTCGCACCGTCGACAGATCCTGCGGATGCCTCTCTGCCGCTGTGTGGGTAGCTTGGTCAGTTACAAATCTCTCTCTCTCTGCCGCTGGTCGCGCTGTCGCCGAAGGCATCGGAGCGCTCTGCGTCCAGCCGCGGTCCGCCCATTGCCAGCCAGTACGCGCCTGCGCCGAGCCGTCCGCCGAGGGCAACGCGAGCTCGCGACCGAAATGGCACCACAGGCCGCTGCTCGCCGCCGGTAGCCGCTCGACACGGCGCTCGACAGCCGCATGGCCCGCCGTTCCAGGCGCCGTGCCGGGCGGTCCCTCGCCCTCCGGATAGAAGCGCCACCTCGAGAAATCGAGGCGCGAGCGATCTGCCTCGATCTCGTGCCGGAGCTCATTGGCGATGGCGCGCCGGCACGCCTCGTGGGTCGCACCTGCCGCCGCGTGCACGTCGGCCACGTCAACCTCCTCGTCGTTGGCGGCGACTGCCAACGGCATCCTCGCCTCCGTAGTCGCTGCACTCGAACCGCCAGCGCGCTCGCCGCCGCCACCGCTGGGCGCGTCTAGGCTGGCGGTCGCCGACGTGTGCGTGCTGCGCGCCTCCTCGGCGGCGCACCGGCGCAGGAACTCGGCGCGGCACGCCGCCTGATCCTTCGCGGCGCGTCCATGTGTGCCCTCGGGCGGTACGAACGAGCGTGGCACGCGCACCCCGAATCCCAAGTGGCCTCCCACATCCACATCAAAGGACGCGCCGGCAGATTTGCGCTTGAGCACGGCCGTCGGCGTGTCGGCGGCGGCACGGGTGCGCCTTACGCGCCTCGAAGCGGCTACGCTGGCAGCGTAGCGCCGCCTCGGCGCATGGCATCGTCGCCTCGCATTCGAAATAGGCGATCTTGGCCGACTCTGGCGGCTTGGCGGCGGTGGCTTCATCAAGGCAGCGCAGGCCGACGGACGCGAGCGCGTCCACGAAGATCGGCTCGCTCAGCGTGAACGAGTGCGTGAGGCACGTGCGCGGAATCGTCACGAACGCGCGGCCGCCTCTCCTCAGCTGCGAACGGATGCCGACGAGCATGTCAGAGCGCTTGCGCTCGTTGGGCACGCAGTTGAGCACCATCGAGCAGACCACGGCATCGTACAGCTGCACGCGTCCCGTAGCTGGGTCCACGGTGCCACCGTGAGCTAGCGACAGGAAGTCGCACGTCTCGATGCGCGGCTCGAGCGAGTGCAAATCGATGGCGCGTACTGAGAGGCCTTCGGCATCGAGCAGCTGCGTGTTGACCGCCCCAATCTCGAGTACGCGCATTGGCGGCGGCGATGCACGCGAAGACTGCCGCAACGCGCGCATCACCCAACGACTCGTCGGATTCAGCGCGGTATTGAGTGCCGAGGCTGCTTGGTAGGCCTTGACGCCGCCCATCGCCTCCAGGTCCACACGGCACGCGGCACGAGCCTCTTCGCTGGTTGCGGCCGCCATTCGCCGAGTGATGTCATGGTATTGAGTTGTCAGTCGCCGTGCATGCTTCCGCGAAGTCACCTTTTGCGGCAGCGGCACGATCGGACCCGCGCCGAACAGGCCGGCGCGCTTCTTGGCTCCTTTCGGCATTTTTCGGCGACGTGGTTCATAAAACCAAGGTCATGAAAACCCTGCTCTATTAGTCTGTTAGATCCATGACACCGCCCGAGCATATACCGCTTCGCGTTGTTCACAGCGGCTCTACAAAGATGGCGGCGGCTCAGCCCGAGGCTCAACCCTCGTCTTTCTGGCAGGTGCTCGAGGAGCAAGTGCTCGAGGAGCACCCTGACGTGCCACGTGACCAGCTCCTGCCATGGGAGGCCTGGGAGCGCAAGCATCGGAAGCGGTCCTGCGATGAGGCCACAACCAGCGAGCCTGGTGCCGGCAGCAATGGTGGAGGTGGCAGCATCGCCGAGCCCTTCTGGGACGCTCTCGAGGCCAGCCTTCGTGCTGAGCACCCCCACTTAGCGCGAGAGGAGCTTTTACCGTGGCTGAAGCTTCCGCGGCAACGCCGTCAGCCAGCCGCTGCAGCGCCTTCTGCGGCTGCTCCACCTCCTCCTGACGACACGGACAATGGTGGTGACTCAGATTACGAAGCGATCGGCTCAGAAGAAGACGAGGCGTTCGTCGCAGGCAGCAGCGATAGCACGCGCGCCGGGACGCAACCGCGAGCAGCCATCGTGCCGCTGCCCGACACGTCGGGCAATCGGTGGGCGTCCCGGAACAAGCACAAGTGGCAGTGCCAAAGCACAACCACGAAGACGGCTCCGGCAACCAACCTCTTCTTGGCGGACGAGCTCGACAAGCTCGCCGCCCACTACAAGGCCGTGGGCAACGACGAGTGGCGCTACTTCGCGTTCAGCAAACAGGCCAAGAAGCTGCGCGACCTGACGTGGGAGGTGACGGACGCGAAGCAACTACTGAGCGTTCGCTCCTTCGGACAGAAGTCGGTCGACAAGATCGCGGAGCTGCTCGCGACGGGCGCGCTGCGCCGGCTCGAGACGATGCAATCGACCGACCGTGCGCAGGCGCTCGCCGAGCTCACCAAGGTGCATGGCGTGGGTTGCAAGATCGCCTCCGACTGGTATGCCAAGGGCATCACCTCGGTAGAGGCCGCCGTCCAGTCGGGTCTCATGACCGCAACGCAGCGTGTGGGCGCGCGCTTTTACAAGGACCTGCAGGTGCGCATTCCGCGCGCCGAGGTCACCGCCATCGTCGATGCGGTACGCGTCGCGCTGCGTGCGACGCTCGGTGCGCGCGGTGTGCCTGCGCATGCAATCGACGGCGCGGGGGACGCGACGGCCTCAGGATCGTACCGTCGCGGCAAGCCCTCCTCTGGAGACGTGGATGTGCTCTTGTGCCGGCGCGACGGCGGCTCGGACGAGGGCCTGATCGAGCAGATCCTCGAGTACATGAAGGCGGCGGGTGTGAGCGTACATCACCTGACACACGAGGAGGAGGTGCAGCGTGGCCGTGCGCAGCGCTCCGTGCGCACGGCCACGTGCTCGTCCTATCGCGGCATCATCCGGCTGCCCGGGTACGAGCTGCACCGGCGGCTCGACCTCAAGCTCTACCCGCCCGAGGACTTTGCCTACGCGCTGCTCTACTTCACAGGGTCCGACCACTTCAACCGCTCGATGCGCCACTATGCCAAGACGCTTGGGTACTCGCTCTCGGACCATGGCATAGTGCATGCCGTCAAGATGGCGGGCGGCAAGGACAACTGCGTGCGCGGCACCAAGAACCTCTTCGAGGCGCGCACCGAGCAGGAGATCTTTGAGAAGCTCGGCCTGCAGTACGTCGAGCCCTCGCAGCGCAACACGGACGTCGTCCCGATTGGCGATGCGCCCAGGCGGCTGCAGTGAAGCGAGTTTTCGTCTGCATGTAATGGCACTCCAACATCCCAACGCGTAACTTTTCGCCCACTTTTCTCCGTCGTTTCCCCACAGCCTCTGCGAGCTGTGCGAGCTCGTTGATCTGAGCTTTTTCTCCTCTCGTCCCCGTCTCCCTCAGGAAAAGCGCTCCGCCTCCTCAAGGGTCATGCTCTCGCGCGTACTCTTGATCATGGGCTGCGCCGCGTCGGCCTCTGCCCTCGCGAGCTCCGTGGTCGCGCAGATCCACGCGCCCGCCGCCGCCGCTGCTGCCGCCCGCACCGCCGTGCCGCTCATGGCCTCTGCACCGATGGCCACATTCGAGGGTGCAAAGACCGGAACGGCGAACGTCGACCTCAAGGTCGCCAAGGCGGCAGCGTACGTCGTGCAGCGCAAGGTGGTCGCCGAGCAGGCGAACATGCGCCTATGGACCGCGAGGGCGAAGACACGGAGCGAGGTGAGTGGTGGCGGCCGCAAGCCGTATGCGCAGAAGGGCTCGGGCCGCGCGCGCCGTGGCTCGTCGCGCTCGCCGCTGCTCGTCGGTGGTGGCAAGACCTTCGGCCCGCGTCAGCGTATTGGGCTCAAAACGATGATGAACAAGAAGGAGGCGAAGCTCGCGATCTCGACGGCGCTGATGGGCGCTGTGCCGCGGATGACTGTTCTGGCCGACTTCGAGACCAACTTCGCGGCGCCGAAGACGCAGGTGATGAAAGCGTTCCTCGACCGGTTGGAGGTGAACACCGAGGAGGAGGAGGGCACCATGATGATCATCAAGGAGCGCCACGAGAACACGTACCTCTCCGCGCGCAACATCCCCTACCTCAACCTGCGAACGCTGGACAATCTCAACGTGCGCGACATCTTGAAAGCGAAGAAGCTCTTCGTGTCGAAGGGCGCTCTCGACACGCTCCACGAGCGCTACGGCGAGAAGCCCTAGAGCGTCACGCCGATGACTCGGCCTGTGGTTCGACCGCATGCGAAAAGTGCTCGTGAGCGAGTTGCGGCATGTGATGGGCGCAAGGGCAATGGGCGTGGCTTGAGCCTCTGAGGGTGTCGCTTGTGCTGATGGCAATGCCTGTGTCTATGTCGATTCGATGCCAGCGAGGTCACGAGAATGCGCATGAATGTAACACACACGCGTTGTGTCGTCCCGGGGGTACTAGCACGGCACGGTGCGCACACGGTGTGTGCGGACGCGGTCTCAGTTGTGAGTTGTGTTCTATGCGTATGTTGCACACATGGTTGCACAATCTTATAGCGAATCTGGCAAGCGCTGAATATCATTCTTCTATCACAAGTTACGACATCGGCACCAGCCCGGTGGCGTTCGCAGCCGCCGGGCGTACGAGCACGCCCTGCGAGCCGACGCGATACGACGTGAAGCCATCATTGCCAACGTCTATTCGAACCCGGGCAGCTGGCCCTCGCCCTCGGATTCGGCCCAGGACGCCCCCCTCCTCCTGCACGGCGTGTTGGGGAGGTATTGGGGCCTCGCCGAGCAAGGCACGCTCGACGCATCCGCGCACGAGCTGCAACCCGTCGCCGTAGAGCATCGTGGCCGTTGACGCATCAGCTTCTGCGACTTGAGGCACTCGAATGCGGTGGCCTCGCTCGTGATGACGGTCGTCATCATGGCCGTCGTCACGAATGCGGTGGCCTCGCTCGTGATGACGGTCGCCGACGCGCACGATGACGACGCCGAAGCCCATGGTGCGCGCCCCCGCTGCGCGCATGCTTGCAGCCCAGTCCTTGGCTGAACAGCCGTAGTCGGCTGCGCGCGCCGCAGCGTACTGCTCGGCACTCTGTGTGTGCCTCGGGTCGTAGACGATGGCGATTTCGACGGCCGAGCGCTGTGCCGAGCGCTGTGCCTCTCCGGCGCGTATCGCCCCAAGGAGCCACACGTGCGCTGCATCGATCTCGGGCAGCTGCGCGACCAATAGAAGGCAGCCACCTGGCGCGAGTATGCCCGACACGGCGCCTTCTCGTGCCGCCACCGCCCCGCAGACGAGCTCCCGCACCACGTCGGCGCCGTCGGCCCCGCCGCTCACGTAGAGCGCCGGCCGGACGGCCTCCACCTCGGTGGGCGGGACCGCCACAAAAGGGGGATTCGCCACGATGACGTCGAAGACCTCGCCACGTGCGGGCTGGTAGCAGCTGCCCTCAGCCACGCGCACCACGTCGTCGAGCGCATTGAGCGCGGTGTTGAAGCACACGAATCGAAGGGCGCGGGCAGAAATGTCGGTAGCGAGGACGTCAGCGGCGCCGTGCGCAGCCGCCGTGAGGGCTTGAATCCCCGAGCCGCTGCATACATCAAGCACACGCATACCCGTCAGCGACGGTGGCAAGCTGAGTGCCAGCTGCAGCGAGTCCAAGCCAATGGGCATGACGGCATATCGACGGTCGCGCGAGCTGTCGGTGCCATCAAGGTCCCAGTCTGTAGCCAGCATGAGCTCGCGCGACCGTAGCGCGAGCGGATAGATTTGAACCGCACTGTGCACGAGAACCCTGGCGTTCACGTGAGTTCGCAGCAGCAACCCGAAGTCAAGCAGTTGAGCAAACGTTGCTCCACCAAATGTGGCCTCGCATGTGGCCTCGTCGAGAGCTCGACCCACGAGGAATAGCAGCAGGAGATTTCCTTGTGCATCTCGACTGAGCTCAGCAGCTAAGTCACCTCTGTGGCGCATATCGAAGAACTCGTCACCGCCCGGGGGGCCGCCTGCTGCCGAAATGACGCCAGTTCTCTCTATTGCTGCGTGCGCTGTGTAGCCGTTTGCTTCAAGGAGCTCGCGTAGGAATGATGAGGCATCATGATAGCGCGTCTGGACGGCAGCAGTAGCGTCATCGCCGAATAGAGGGCCGCCGTCGCAGCTCTCGTGCGCGCTCACCTCGGGCATGTCGCCGGGCATCGAGGCGTTGCGCTCCTTACCAATACCTCCTGGGGATGGACAGTCCGTCTGGTCAGCTGGCCGCGACGTCAGAGCATCCCCGGCCCCCCGATGCCGTGCCAGTGTCGTGCCTGGACCGAAATTCGAAATGCGGGCACCTTTGTGAACAGAAACACGTGAAGCACACAGCGCATGAAGCAGATTTCGAGTTTCCGAATGTTAACAGACAATTCACACGACGCGTTTTCGCTTTCGCGAATGCTCTCGCCGCACGGCGCTCACGAGAACATCGACGTCCAGAAGCGGCGCAAGCTCTCGCTCGGCGGTCGCAAGCCTTCTGTGCCAGCCGATGTGAGTCCGATTCGCCATAACGAAGCACCACCAGCGGGTGCCGCTCATGCGGGCGGCACCAGCTACGCACAGGCCGTGCCGCTCGGCTTCGTGGACATGAAGGCGGTGCGGCAGCAGGGCCCACCACCTACCACTGCGGGCGCCCGCACGCCACGCGGCACCTACCTGCCGCTCTGTCCGACGCCGATCCCGCTTCGGTGCCTTATCGGGCCGACGAGCGGCCTCGAAGTTGGCGAGAGGCTTCCGGGCGCTGGACTCGGCGTTCCTAAAGCAGTGGCTGTGTGGCTCGACGCGTTGCAAGCAGACGAGCAGCTTGCGGATGCCCTCATCAGCCCTACTCCCGCGCAGCCATCCGCAGAGGAGGCGATGGCACCAGAAGAGGTCGAAGCGGCACCAAAGCCTGCTCACCACGGCGCTCCCGTCCGACCATTGCGAATGTCGCCGGCCGCTGCGCCCACAAAGGCCCGCGTGCCCGCGCTGGCTCGGGTGGAGGGCGAGGTGCTGCAGCTCATCGGCCGCTCTCCCGGCGGGACTGCCATCTTGGCCCCGACGACGGCGGCCGAGGCGCGCCGCGCCGTGGTGAGCACAGAGGCGCGACGCGCCGGCCACGTGGCTGCGCCGCCGCGTGTGCCGGTGGACGCGCCGAGCAGATGCGGCATGGCAATGGCGAGGGACGGAGACACGGATAAGGCACGAGCGCAACCGTTGGCACCGGTGCCAGGAGTGTCAGCACCCGCACCAGCAGCGCCCGCACTGGCGGGAGCCTTAGCACCGACGCCGGCGCCAGTGCGAGCGTCAGCATGCGCACCGGATCCAGCGCAAGCGGCTCCAGCAGCGACGGCGGCAGTGGATGTCGATGAGGCTCCTACTCATGCTGCCGCTCCTGTGGCTGCTGCTGCTGCTGCTGCTGCTGCTGCTGCCTCCGCCCGGGAGTCTGATGACCTCCACAAGCTTGTCGAGGGGCGCCGGCAGCAGCAGGAGCAGGCATTGCAACAGCAGCAGCAGCCACGGACGCACTCGCAAGTACCGCAGCCTGCGCAGCAAGTCCCAGCACTGCCGCAGCCCCAGCCTCAGCCTCAGCCTCAGCCTCAGCCTCAGCCTCAGCCTCAGCCGCAGCCACAGCCTCAGCCGCAGCCGATTTCACAACGGCAGCTGCAGCAACAATCGCACCAACAGCCGCCGCCGCAGCAGCAGCCATCGCAGCCGTGGCAGTCGCACCAACAGCCGCCGCCGCAGCAGCAGCCATCGCAGCCGTGGCAGTCGCATCAACAGTGGCAGCAGCCGCCACCGTCACTGCAAGAACAGCAGCCACCACCGCCGCTGCAACAACAGTTGTGGCGGCAGCCACCACCGCCACAGCAACAACAGCAGCCACCACCGCCGCTGCAGCAGCAGGAGCCGCCACCGCCACTGCAGCAGCTGCTGCAGACACACTACGCACCACCGCCACCGCCGCAGCAGACACGGTTGCAGCAGCTGCAGCAGCGATTTGCCTCCACGGATCACGGAAAAGCGCCCCAGTGGGGGCCCCAGTGGCCCCAGGCAGCTGCGCCAAGGCCACCGTACGCACCCGCGCCGAGTGCGGTCGCACCGATTGCGGCTTGGCAGTGTGCAGCAGCGACGCCCTCAGCCCCGCCCCCGCTCAGGCAGTCTCACGCCGTGCTCCACCAGCAATCGTGGCCACGGGCACACCCACCGCCACACGCTAACCAGACGCACGCTTGGGCGCCGCAATGGGCGCCGCAGGGGATGGCACCACCCGCCGCACCACCGCCGCGGCTGAATGCTCAACAGGGCGCTTTAGGGCAGCAGCCTACATCGTCGCCGTGGCAGTCACTCTTCGGGCATCAACATGGTGTGCATATGTTTGTAGGTGCTCCACCGCCTGTGGGTGGAGCCGCGCCTGCGGCGGCGCCGCTGACAACGCCGCCGATGCCACAACCGGCGACGCAGCGCACGCTTCGCAGCTGCCCTGTTTGCGGAGAGAGCTTCGCCGCACCGACTGCGGCCAACGGCGCCCTTTGCGCCGCTTGTGAGGGAGCCGTCAACTTTTGATGTTAATTAGAAAGGTACTGCTTTTGAGCGAGGGTGCCACGCCGGGGGGACCTTGCTAGCTGGCTAGCCGAGACATAGATCGCAGTCACACACGACACAGAAGCGCTCACAGCTAAAGCGCAACTAGAGTCCCGGCTGCCTGCGCCCCATAATCGCTATAGCGATGGCGTATCCCCGCCTGGCATTGTCCTCGAGCTTCGGTGCCTGCCGCGCGCTTTGCGCCCCCCACGATGGGTCTCCACGGGACCTGTGGCTGTGCGTCTTGCCGAGATGGCTTGTTAACGTGAACGTGAATGAGCTTCGGGCTCGAGATGGAATCTCCGGTCGTTAGTGGAGTTGAAAGTTTTTGATCCAAATCTACCGTAATAATTCCGCAGTGGTTGAGTGCGTTGGTCGAGGACCTTCCAGAAACCAAGCCAAAAACGCCCCCTCCATGGCGGCCTCCGCGAGCATCCTGCGCACGCAGCAAGAGCAGGAACGTAATAAGGAACGCCAAGATCGCAAATTGGCGACCAGATTCGACCCCTACACTAAGCCGATGGACAAGGGGTCGCCACCTCACTTGACTGCGCCAGAGGAATCGTTCACAAAACCTTACGGGCAAGTCCTCGGTGCACACGCCGTGCCCAAGAGAATGGTTGCTCGTTCGCCAACAGTCCAGGACGTGCTCTCCATGGCCGCGGAGCGCGAGCGTAGTTCGACATCCATTAGGAAGGAACGCGCCAAGAGCAAGCGGCGCATTAAGGCCCAACTCAAGATGCACTCGCGCACATGTATCATTGACCCACGCATGTCGAAGTATATGGCATACTGGGACACCGTGACGATGCTGGCCATCGCGTTCACGGCCTTAGTCACTCCGTACGAGATCGCTTACCTGCCGATGGCGACCAGCGCGACCAACCCCCTCTTCATCATCAATCGAGTCATGGACATCATCTTCATCGTTGACATGCTCATCACCTTCCGCATGATGTACACGGCAGGGGATGGCGAGGATGCCACACTCTGGATCGCCGACCCAATGCGCATTGCTGTGAACTACCTCAAGGGCTGGTTTCTACTCGACTTTGTGTCCATTGCCATTAGCGGGCTCGACATCGTTGGCGTCATGGAGCAGGGATCGAACCTCTCCGGCCTTAAAGTGTTGCGCATCCTCCGGGCCTTTCGCCTCCTCAAGCTCGTTCGGCTGCTGCGCGCTTCGCGCATCCTCAAGCGGTGGGAGACGCGCATCGCGATCGATTACTCGACGCTCGAGATGAGTAAGTGCATCTTGCTCCTCCTCCTCTCCTCGCACTGGTTTGGGTGCATTTGGACGCTCCAGGCATCCCTAATGACGGATAGCGTTCTCGACTCGTGGCTGGGCGAGCGTGGCTACTGTGAGGCGTTCGAATCGGCAGGCGGCGAAAGGGCATCCGGCGCCTCGTCACACGCCTCCGCCGCCGACGTCTATGCGGTTCTGGATTGCCCAGTGGACCGCGAGTGCCGCGTCGACTTTCCTGGAGTCGCTTGCTACCCTGGCGCTACTATTTGGGCAGCGGCCGTCTACTGGGCTGCGATGACGATCACCTCGATCGGCTATGGCGATCTTCCGGCGACGCCGTATAATGCGGGCGAGATGTGGGTTTGCACGACGCTCATGCTCTTGGGCGGGGGGATCTGGGGGTTTGTGATCGGCACCTTCGTCAGCGTCATCGCCAACTGGGGTCCTGCGACCCGGGAGTTCCGTCGCAACATGGACGACCTCAACTCTTGGATGGCACGGCACGGTATGAACCCCAAGATGCGCTTACGGCTGCGCGAGTACTTTCACCAGACACGCCATCTTTACGAATCGACGGACGCGAGCAGACTGCTGACGCTCATGTCGCCCATGCTCCAGTCGGAGGTCGTGCTCGAAGTGAGCGCCAAGTGGCTGCGCAAAGTGTGGTTTCTGGCCAACCCGGTGATCGAGTCGGAGTTCCTCGTCAAGCTGACGCTCTCACTCGCACCCATGGTGCTCTCCCCCGGCGAGCTCGCCCCCTCTGGCTTCCTGTACATCCTCTCGCGCGGCGTGGCGGTGCTCGAAGGCCAGATCCTCACGAAGAACTCGATCTGGGGCGAGGACATTCTCCTCACGGACGTGGCGCCCGGCCTTGTCCGCAGGCTCAATGCCAAGGCGATCAACTACTGTGAGGTTCATATTATCACCTGGGATCAATTTCGCGCGGCGGCCGAGGGCTTTCCCACGTCTCAAGGGCATATGCGCAGCTGCGCCCTTCGCCTCGCGATGCGCCGCCAGCTTGTCCGTGCTGCGAAGGCCATCAAGCTCCTGCAGTTGGACAGCGCGCTCGATCTGTCGTTCAAGAGCGTGGAGGACGTACTCGCCAAGCGCAGCAAATCATCTTCGTTTCAGAAGGGGAAGTCGTTGCGTATGGCTCTCGGCCGTTCGACGGAGGCGAGTTTCTCGAAAGTCATGCTGCAGGCGCAGCTTATGAACGGTCGGCAGAATAAAGCGGCCTCGTTGGGAGTGAACGCCGTGAACGTCTCCGAATCTCCCATGCCGCCCAGCGCGCGTGCGTGCAATGCCGAGGAGGCGACGGGCTGGGGCGGCCGAGCTTCGTGCGTCGCGACGGCCGTCTCAGGAAATCAACTCGCCTCGCGGTGCGTGTGACTCATTCGACGATGAGGACACCAATGCGCCGAGCGGCGCCTCGGCGTCGTCACATTCTGCACTCCAAAGTGCCACGAAGTTGCCGTATTGCCGCAGCTCGGTGGCCGCCTTACCGTTGACCCGATCGAGTTGCGCCAAAAGCAGCGCGACATCGGGCGGGCAGCGGGCCCTGACTCAGGAGGACCGCCTCGACAAACTGACCGAGATAGCCGCCCAGCAAGCCTCGGCGATTAATCGTATGTCGCAGGAGCTCACGTCACTGGCAAGCGGCTTTGGAGAACTGATGCACCTAGTCGATACGAAATCAGCGTCGCTCAAGGCATAGCGTGCGCGCGCCGTGACTGCTATTGTCAAGCAGCGAGGATGGCCATACAGCGTGGCATGTCATGGGCGCGTGCACCTAGCGTGCACCGTGGTAGGACTATGGTCCTTCCGACTACGACGATGGTCCTTCCTAGCACCGAGGTACAATTCACTTTGAGGTCTCTTGGGCCGATGACTCCGTGGTACTGGTCGCGTGCGAGAACTTCGCGTTCAAGCTTCGCGGTTCGGGAAGTGAGTGCAGGGGTGGAGTGCAGGGGTGGACTTGGCTCTTGGGCGTACAATTCGTAAGGGGGATCGAGCCGAGAAGTGAGCGGCGGTTGCTAGTGGTTGACTCCGCACGTGCACGCCGATCATGTACGAAGTAAATATCTGGGATCCGGCATACTTAGGGCGGGCGGCGGGGTCCGCGGCTAACCCTAGGCTAACCCCGCCGACCGCTAACCTGAAACCTCACTGTACCGACGAGGAACCCTCGCCCAGAGTCGCTCGGTCCTAAAGTACTGCTCCAAGTCCAACAGTCAACATACCATACGATACATCGCATCGGTCGTGCGATCTGGTGCGGTGTGCGGGTGCATCGATGGTACATGTAGGACGGTGCATCGCTTTCTAAATCGCTTTCGCTTTAGGTCGGTGCATTTGCATGCAACTTCAAGCAGAGCAAGCAAGCTAATTAGTCGAAACAACACAAGTACCTAAACAAGCGCAACCGAATACCCTTTGCTGCTTGCTTGCTTGCATGCAACTTCTAGTAGGAAGCCCAGTTGATGACATGAGGGCGCAACTATTGAGAAACATGAAAAGGTCAGCTCATAAACGACTCACTTACATGTATCGGTGTTGCATTCTCGCGAGTTCTTCAGGTTGTGCATCGCTTTCGCATCAGGACGGGCATTTGCATGCAAATTTGCTTATGACAAAGTCCCCCGTTTCAAATTTGAAGAGCCATACCTGTGGCCATACGCCGGCAGGAGCGGCACAGGACGCGGTGCACGGCGAGACGGCATGTGGACCGGACGTCCTGTCTGTAGTCTACTGATAGCTGTCTTTCTGCTGTCTGCTGCCTCTGCCACTAACAGCACCGCACAGCCGCTCTCTCCGTTTCCAACTTCGCCCGCGCCCTCGCCGCCGCCCTCGCCACCACCACCGTCGCCTCCGCCCTCGCCACAACCCTCGTCATCGCCGCCATCACCGCCGTCACAACCACCTCCCCATGTATCTCCTCCACCACGGGCCTCGCCGCCACCATCTTCTCCGCCACGACCATCGCCGCCGCCTTCGCCGCCTTCGCCTCCACAGTCACCACCTCCACCCTCGCCCTCGCCTCCACCACCGCACTTGCCTCCGCCCTCATCACCACCGCCAGCACCGCCAGATGTGCCCTCGTGTGGCGCCGACTCGCACCTGCTCCGCAGGTTGGATGCAGCAATGGTCGCTGCTGACGTCTCGGAGCGTGTCGACCGCCGCACCTTGCAGGTTAGATTCGAGCCCGCGGACATAGATAGCATGCTGCGGACAACCCCGGAGGAGGTGCAAGCTCGAGTGCAGGCTTGGACGACTGGACAACGTCGGCATCTTCAGGGTGCTCAGATAGCGCCCTCCTCACTGCCGCCGCCGAGTCCGGATCCGCCGGAGCCCTCGCCGCCTCCTTTGCCGCCACCGAGCCGACCGCCATCGCCGCCCCCCGAACCGTCTCCGCCGCCACCACCGCTGCCAAGGTCACCCTGGCCCTCCCCCCCTAGATCACCCCTCGACCCCCCGGCCGAACCATGGCTTCCTTATGCTCCACCATCTGTGCCGTCGCGTCCCCCTTCTCCACCGCCATCGCCAGAACCATTGCCCCCGCCGCCCCCTGTGCCTTTGCCCCCCGAGCCCTCGCCCCTGTC
>JWZX01003221.1:0-21967 GCA_001275005.1 Chrysochromulina tobinii | reverse complement strand
GTGGGGTGGGTGGGGTGGGTGGGGGGGTCAGAGGTGGCCGCCGCGATAGTAAAGGTCAACACCACAACGAATCCAAGATCCTCCACGCTTTTAGAGCTGGCTTTCGTGCTGTGACCTTCGAAAACGCTGTGTCTTTCGCGCCTACTGCCCGCTGTTTTTGCCAATGGCGACAACGATGCCCCGCGTCTCCGCCGAGGAGATCAGGAGTGAAATCCCTGAAACGCAGGGCAATGCCGATCTCGTGACGCGCTGCCTCAAGATCTGTGAGCAGTACCGGCTCTCGGCGACCGACCTGCAGGTGCAGTGGGACCTGCTTACGATGAACAAAAGTGCGAAGCGCATGTCGCTTGAGGCGCTCGCCGACCTCGAGACACAATGCCGCAACGACGACTCCGCCAAGCGTCAGAAGCTCGACCGGAAACAGCAGCTCACCGCGAAGGGGCCACCCAAGCCCGGCACCTTCAACAAGGACACCGCACACCTGCTCGCAGGCGTGGGCCTGGACACGACGCCCGCATATCGCCGGTCGGCGGCGGGCATCAGCCCCGTGCCCGGCTTTGCGCTCTCGCCTATGGGCACCGAGGCCGCGCCCGGCTCAGCCTTCGCGAGTCGCGCTGAGGTGGGGAAGGTCGTCGTCTCTCTAAACACGTGGCGCACCTTTGCAAGCAGCGCG
This sequence comes from Chrysochromulina tobinii, assembly GCA_001275005.1. Classification (NCBI taxonomy): domain Eukaryota; phylum Haptophyta; order Prymnesiales; family Chrysochromulinaceae; genus Chrysochromulina; species Chrysochromulina tobinii. Next base: position 21,294 of record JWZX01003221.1, on the reverse strand, counting down.
GAGCAGCTCGAGGTCGAAGCGGTCGCGCCGCCGCGCACGGCTGAGCTGGCCGAGTCTCGCATGTGGGAGCGGCTCGACGAGCGCGCGAGGCTTCTCGACGCGCAGGTCGTCGCCTTCGAGCGCGCACTCTCCGGGCGCGACGACGTGCCACCGCTTTCGTCGGTGTCCACGGCTGGAAGCGAGGAGGCGACGTTTGTGGGTCGCGTGTGCTGCGAGGGCGAGGGCCGGCTCAACGTGCAGTCGCTCTTCCTCGAGGGGTCGCGCGCCTCGTCGAATGGATGCCGCGTGCGCGTCGACCTCAAAGACTGCCCCGAGTACGCGCTCTTCCCAGGCCAGATTGTGGCGGTCATCGGCATCAACATCCGTCACTCCATTGTCGCCACGCGCGTGCTCACGGTGCTGCCGCCGCGCGACGCCCAGGCCGCCGCCGCCGCCACGGCCGCGGCGGCCGCCGCCGACGGGCCCGCCGCTGGGCGTAGCGCCGTCGCCATCATGTCGGCGGCCGGTCCGTTCACGACGACCGACGACCTGACGTACGCGCCCTTCACCGCGCTGCTGCAGAAGGCGATGGAGGTGCGCCCTGACTGCCTCGTACTGCTCGGGCCGTTTGTGGATGAGAGCCACCCCGCGGTGGCCGGCGGCGACGTGCCCGTCACGTACGAGACGCTCTTCTGCCGCCAGGTGCTCGATCCCCTCAAGGACTGGATTGAGTCTCAGCTGGAGGCCGAGGCAACCAAGATCCCACACGTCGTGCTGCTGCCCTCGCCCAAGGACGCTCACCTTTTGGGGGCATACCCTCAGCCGCCGCTCGAGTTCCCCCGGAATGCGCTTCCCGAGCACGTGCGCCCGTACATGCACTCGCTCTCCAACCCGGCCACCTTCCGCATCGGCGGGCTACGCGTCGCCGCAGCGTCTGTCGATACTCTCTTCTTGCTGGGCCAACAAGAGCTTGCCAAGGTGCCGACGCCCACGGACCCGTCCGCCCCGAAACCGGATCGTATGGCGCGCCTCGCCTCGCACGTGCTGCAGCAGCGCCACCTGCTCCCGCTCTTCCCCACACCCCTCGACGAGCGCCAGCCGCTACCGGTCGACGTAACGGCCAATCTCCGAGCCGGCGGTCTCCCATGCCTGCCTGAGGTGCTTCTCGTGCCGTCGGAGCTCGCTCCCTTTGCAAAGCTCGGCTTTGGCGGCGTGCTGTGCGTCAACCCGGGCAAGCTCGCCAAGGCGGCCGCCGGCGGCAATTACGCCCTCATCAGCGTGCACCCAGCCTCCGAGCCTGAGCCCGCCGCCGCCGCCGAGGAGATGCCTGCGGCTGGCGTGGAGGCAGCGGAGGCTCTCTCGGCTCGCAGCACGGAAGCGGACGCGCTGCTTGATAGCGTGCTCGACTCACAAGGCGGCGCCGCGTCGTCCGCGAGCGTCAAGGTAGAGGACGTGAAGCCTTCGCTAACGGGCGCCGCGGCGGTGGAGCCCTTTGGCACGCCGCCCGATGCGCCGCGTGAGATGATGACGCGTGCGTTCGTCGAGATCAAAAAGATCTGAGGCGCGTGCGAGGCCAGCGCGCCGTCCCGAGCCCCGTCCCGAGCGCCGTCCCGAGCGCCTTCCCGAGCGCCGTCCAGGCGCCGCTCGGAAGTGGGAGCACTGGGCGGCCGGCCGCCTGATTCCCGCCGAGTCTCCGGCGAGCGCAACGGCGGAGAGGGACGGCAAGCGAGCAAGGAGTCACGACGATGTGGGTGAAGGGGCACGCGCGCGTCGGTGAGCCCTCTCGGGCGTCGACAGCCTATTTGGCCCGCCATGGATAGCGGTGTGCCCCGGGGGGCTCCGCTTGAGGGCCACTGGGTCTCCGGAGTGAGGTCGGGGTGCATGGTGGCGGTGTTCGGTGGCCGGTCGCGGGACGGGCGTGCTCGAGACCGACAGTGACATCGCGAAAGCATCGTATTGGAGTGGAGTGATCGGTGGTATTTCGTATTTGTGAATAGACCGGTGGCGGTCCGGGCGGAGAATGTTGCTCGTCATCTCTCCATGCGAGTTCGGAGTTGCGACTCCGCCGACCACGATTTCACCACGATACAAATTGGATACGTGTTGAAAAGCTCAGGGAGAGGTTTTCAGCTGCAAGGATCGACGGAGAAACTACACACTCACAGTATACCGACAGTACGAGATTGCAGGTCTCAGCGGCAGAGTGGATCAGCGGCCCGCCTGACGCCTCGCCTTGCCTGGGCGTTTCGCCCCGCCGCCCTTGCCGCCCTTGCCGCCCTTGCCGCCGCCCTTGCCGCCGCCCTTGCCACCTCCCTTGCCGCCGCTGCGGCCGCTGCTGTTGAAGCCGCGCAGGTCGTCCGTCGACTCTGACGTGTTGCGCTTGTCCTTACGGTGCTTACCCCACCGCAGCTCCTTGTAGTCCGATTTGTTCATGGAGCCGCCCTTGCCGCCACCGCCGCCCTTGCCCCCACCGCCGCCCTTGCCACTGCCACCGCCACCGAAAGCCTCGTCGCGCCCGCGCTTCTGGCCCACCCGCGGCGCGGGAGTATCGTCGACCTCGATGTCGAAGCCATCGTCGCCGGCGCCCTTGCGCTTCTTGCGCAGCTCCTTCACCTCGACCATGTTGCGGCGCTTCTCCTGCTGGCGCGCTTGCAGCACTTCATGCTGCACCTGCTTCCCAAACTTCTTGTTCGCACTCTGCTTGCGCCGCTCCTCGGCGGCTGCGATGTCCGTCTGCTCCCGCAGCATCCTCATTTTTACCTTGTTCATGTGCTTGTCCGTCTTGACCATCTCGGCAAAGTAATCGTCGGGCCGCACGTGCGGAATTCCAAGCCGGTCAAGGCGTTCCTGTGCGACGCGCACCGCGCTCAGAGCCTGGTTGTAGAAGGCCAGCTCGCGCTTCAAGTCGTCGTCGGGGTCGTCCAGCTGCAGCGGCTCCGGGGCGGTGACAACAAGCGACTCGACCCAGGTCTCGTCCGATTTCTCCGGGTCGATGCCACCGGTGAGCTGCTCGAGCTTCAGAAGAAGCGCTGCCTCATTCGACGAGGAGGCTCGCGGTGTGGGCGGCATCACGAAGCGCTAGACGGACTGAGCGCGCCACGACGAGGCGACGTCGTTGCGAAAAGAAATTCACGCCGTCGCCATTCACACCGAAACGGTTTCCGAGCGCTCTCCCCGCGCTCTCTCCTCCGCAAGCAAAAGCAGGAACCGCGTCCCGGGACGTCAGATGAAGCCGCCGATGAGGCTACACTATTTTACGAGACTACATCTTGAGACACAAGGATTTGAGGAACGCGTCTGGCACCCGGCTCCCGCACGCGCTCCTCAGAGCCTGCTTCTCGGCATCTTCTATGTGATTGAATCGGAGGTCGCACGATGTGAGCGATAAGTTTGTCTCGAGGGTGCGGGCGAGTGCTCGCACAGCAGCAGCATCGTATCTCCCCACCTGTCGCCCAGCGTGAGAAGAGATGCCGCACAGCCGGTTCGAAGTCAAATCGACGTGCTTCAGCACGCCATTGATTGCGACTGCTCCCGCCAACGCTGTGCCCGCCCGCACGTCGATGTTGTTCGTGCTCAGGTTGAGGTACGTCAGGTGGCGGTTGGTCTTGAGGGCACTCGAGATGGCCAAGATGCCGCCCATGTCGTCCCGATCCTCGGGGCTCCGATTCATCTCGGACAGGTTGAGCTTCGTCAGAGTCGGGTCGCCAGACAGCGCGTCGGCAAGGGCCATTGCCCCTTCGGGGTCGATGCAGTTGTACTCGAGGTTGAGCGAGGCGAGGGCCGCACAAGTCGCCACGTAGGTGGCTATCTCCTTCGCCCCCTGCGTCCCGATCTTACAAGAGGCGAATCCAAGGCTCACCTGATGAGGGGGGCAAACAAGCGTCATCAGTAGCAATCAAGCGAACCCAAAGCGAATCCAAGGCTCACCATCTGATCGCGCTGTCGGGCCGCCCGCACAAGCTCTAGCACTCCCCTCTCATCCAGGTTATTGAAGCCGACGTCCAGGCTGGTCAGCGCGGTGCACCCACGGACCATCGTTGCGAGGACGGTGCCATCTTCCGGTTGCAGTGCGGTGGCGGGGAGGCTGATGCTCGTCAGCGTCGCCTTCACCGCGTCGATGGCAAAGGCCGCTCCTTCACTTGCGTGGTACACCCAGCGCCGTCCGGGACACCAGTAGGAATCGGTCACATGCCCTACCTCGACCCCGATCGCGCTCCGCTTGCAGCCTCGCAGCAGCTCGCCGTGCCAGATTGCGAGCTCGCTCTTCCCCCGGCAGCGCAGGTAGTCGCGGTGCAGGTCGATCATCGTCAGGCAGTTTTGGGACCTGAGGAGGGACGCCATCAGAGGTGATCAAAGGTCATCAAGAGGCTATCGTGGTTCGTCGGCCTCTGCGGGGACCAGTCGACATCGATCAGTTGGCATGCCTCGAGTGAAGCAACGCCCGCATGCAGATCCTCCGCTGTATGGAGACCCGCCGCTGTGGGGAGATCCGCTGTGGGGAGACCCCAAAGCTGGCCGACCACCGAGAGTGGGACCGAGCAATCCTCCGGAAAGACAGCCAGCATGGCAGCTCGGCGCGCGAGCTCCGGGCTCAGGTGCGATAGGGTACCCTCAAGCGCCGCGTATAACGTTCCATATTCACTCGCGTCGGGCAGCGTGGCGGCAATCTGACGGGCGCGGCAGTCCTCTAGGTGGCGTACGGCACCGTGAACGCCTCGCTTGCGACATAAGTTTGCGACGGATCGGAGCATGGCCACATTGCCGCGGCACGCGCGCAGCAGCGCCTCGGAGTCCTCTCCACCGCCCAGCTTCACGCCACGACCAAGAAAGTTGGTCAGCATGCGCAGTGAGGCCATCTCACTGAGCTGTTGAAGCCGCATGCTCTCGCCATAGGTAGCGGCGAGTTGAGCATTGCGCGTGGTGAGCAACAGCACGAGCAAACCACTGATGCCCGCATCGAGGGCCACGAACGCAGCGACCTGCTCAGAAAACCAGATATCGTCCAAGACAACAAGGAGGCGACGGCCTGCAATCCGAGCCTGCATTGCCGGCAGAAGGCTACCGTTGCCGTCCACGTGTATGGCCATTTTCTCGGCCAGCGACTTCATGACTTCATCTCCAGTCCGCTCACGTCCGACGGGCAGCCAGAGCACGCCGTCTGAAAAGTGGCGCCGCACCTCGCTGTCATTGCACATGACTTTGGCGAGCGTCGTTTTCCCAGCACCAGCTGCCGGCCCGTCAAATCCAGCCGTCAGAGACATAGCTCCAACGGTCCTGAGTAACATCGCACGTATATCTGCCTCCACATCTGGGCGAGGCAAGTAGTCGGCGGGAACCGGAGGGACGCTGGCCTTCATGAGGGAGTTTCGTCAAGTTGGAGTTCGGTTGCGGACAGAACGAACGGTAAATTTCTGATTGACTCAGTACTGTCTGAGGCTCCGCTCAAAGCAGGTTGCCGAATGAGCCAGGGGTAGCCCTCGACGCTCGGACGGACGCTCGGCGGAACCGAGGCACGCCCGTCGACACAGGTACACGGAGAGGATCCACCCAGGTATGCTCTCAACCGCCAACACATGATCGACGCGATCGCGCGCACGCCGCCGCGCCTCTCATGAGCCTCTCAGTCCGGCCATTCAGCGGACCTGATGAGCGTGCTGATTGTGCTGCTACTCAGAGCGCCCTCCTGCCGCGCCGTCGCCCGCGTTGGCTGGCTTGAAGATGTTGAAGTCCTCGGCGGTGGAGCCTAGGACACCCGGCAGCTGCACGTGCCAATGAAGTTCCTTCATGTGCTGCTGCCCCTGGTGCACGAAGTAGAGCTGTGGTGGGATGTCTTTGAGGTCGTCTCGCCCGCGCACGGCGCTCGCCGCTTCTGGGTCATCTTCCAGCGCAAGATCCCACAGCGTGAGCTGGTGATCATCTCCGCACACGGCTATTGTCGAGGATTCATGGGGTGACCACTCGACCGAGGTGATCGCAGCGTGGTGCCAGTTGAACTTGGCCACCGGCTCGCCTGACTGGAAAGAACGCAGATCCCACACACGAAATGAGCCGTCGTCGGCGCCCGTGACCACCAAGTAGTTGACGAGCTTGTTCCAGGACATGACGTTGACGTCTACCCCATGCTTCTCGTCCACGGCGAGGGCGGAGCCTGCCTTGCGGCGCACGTCCCATACGCGAACCGTCGAGTCGCCGCCGCAGCTCATGAAGACGTTCGGCTCGACCGGTGACCACTCAAGGTCCTCTACGGCCCCTTCGTGCCCTGAGAAGGGGACGGGATCGACCACCCACGAGCCGCCCTCAGCTGGCTGCCATCGGTGGATCTTGCCCTTATTGTCGCCGGTCGCGAGCACTCCGGTCGCGACGCGTGACCAGTCGAGCGCAAACCCCTCGTCTGCATGCCCGTCGAAGGTGAACAAAGGCTCCGTCGAGACCCCAGCTGGCGCACTGCCTGGCGAATGCAGGGTAGCAAGCGGCGCGGCCAGGCTGAACACGTGAGCCTTGCCGCTCTCGGACCAGGTGGCGCAGATGTGCGAGGTCTGCGGCATCAGGCGCAGCCGGTTGACGGTGCCCTGGTGCGGCACACGCTGCACCTCCACAATCGGGTCCTCGTCGTCCTCGTCGCTGTCATCGTCGCTCTCAGAGTCATCATCGTGGATAGTGCGTGCCATCTTCGAGAGCTTCAGGCATACGAGCTGGTTGTCGGCGGCGCGCTCGGCCTGCGTGCCCGCGACGAGGTATGACGTCATCGGGTACTGCGTCCGCTGCTCGCCAAGGCTGTCGCGCACGAAGCCAAAGGTGAGGCACGGATAGTCCCAGGTCATCCGATGCAGCATGTCGTAGGCTGAGCTGTCGTAATCGAGCTTCTCGTCTTCGGCGAGCGGATCGCCCGCGCGATACAGTCGGCCCTCCACCTCGGCGTGCACGCCGTCGGAGCCGAGCATCTCCGACGCGGAAATTTCCATGCCCTCCTCACCCTCCTCGCCCTCCTCGCCGCCGGCAAAGATCTCCTCCTCGAACTCATCGCCGTACTCGTCCTCATACTCGAGCTCCTCGCCATCCTCGTCGACAGGCATTTGGGTCGCCGGCGCGTCGGCGCGTCGCTTGCCTTCCCTCTTCGACGACATTTGTCCTCGTCGTCGTGTGAGAGAGACTCGAACTAAATCGAACTCGTTCTGTTACGTCCACTTCAACTTTTCAATCGTATGAAGGCTTTGTCAGTCAGACAGTCAGTTTCGTCGCGCCCCCCCCCCGCGCTCATCACAGGAGGCCGTGTGAAATGGCGGTCAGAGTATCAGAGTACTAGACCGACTTTGGAAATACAAGTAGTTAAAGTAGCAGGGTCCTGCGCAGGATTAGGTGTTGAGGGTCGAGTCGGAAATAAGTTGCATGGCATAAGTGTTGGATATTGTTCTACCAAAAACGTCGAACATGTCGTGGTGTGTTGATTCTCTTGGTGTTTGAGAGTAATTGTCGCTTTTGTCGGAGCATGTAGAGCAAAGCTGACAGCACCGATCCTGCCTAAATCCTGCAGCCCTTGTTCCCTGCCTCAACACACCTCCCTCCACGCTTCTGTCGGAAATCACAATCGCATGCCCCTCCTTACGATTTTTGTGCTACTTACGTGTAAGCAAGGCATGATACATGGGTCCGTGTTGGTCGCTTGGTTCGTGTACAGCACTCCAGCAGTTCAGCAGTTGTCAGGCGCACACATGCGCGTCGCGTCGGGTATTGTGCTACGCGAGGCCGGCTTGGCGTTGGCCGGCTTGCGTGCCCGCGCGTGGCTCGCTTAAGTTCGACAGACTTGGCATCCTATCATTTGAGATTTGACTCACAGTTTACAGTTGACAGTTCCCAACCCGGGAGTCGAGAGCGGGCAGCGGGTATAACGCGGTAACCGGCCCCCACCGTGCACACGCACAGCACACGCACCGTAAAGTTTGGGCTCGGATTTAAGCTCGGTAAGCTGACACGCTCATCGTTAACCATACTGGATACGACGATACGTCGCGGTCAGCGCTCGCGAGTCGGCTATACTTTTCAGACCTGGCACCACATCTGACATCCTCTCGTCTAACGTCTATGTAACGTCGTAGACGAGCCTACCTATTACTAACCGTTCGTGCAAGCGACGGCTGCTCAAAAGAGTTGCGACGACGGAACGCCGACATTCCCTCCCGAGCACGCACCGTTGCAAGATCAGGCTGTGCTTCGAATCTAAATCTCTCCACGCCGAGCTTCTCAGCGAGCTCGGCCATCCGGTCCAATCTTTGCTGCTCAGTCCACGCCTCTTTGCCTGCAGTGGGCGCCGTAACTGGCTCGTCTGGAGCTAATGGTGCTGCTGGCGCAGCTGGAATCTCCGGGGAAGACGGTCTTCTCGGCTTCTCGGACCAACGCGACCAAGCATCCCTGTTCGGAAGCGGAATCTCTGCGCGCAACGTGCCCTTCCACACGTCAGCGCTACGGCTCAAGGGTGACACGTTCGAATCGGCCATCTTTGAGTCCCCAAGCTGCAGGTTCGCGCCTCGACTAAAGGCCACTCGTGAGTGCTGCACCGAATGTATAAGCTGAGAGGTAGCTGCTCGCGACTTGACCAGTCGATCGAGCTGATAATCTCGGCCGGCTATCGATGGCCCAGCATCCCTCTCAAAGTACTGGAGCTTGCGCGTCTCTGGTATGCTGCTGAGCCCTCCGATGGCCCCGTCGGCAAAACTACCAGAATGTGACCCGGAGCCCGTAGCGCTAGTCTTGTTAATCAGCTGCACCGTTTCCTGAAGCTCTGGCGGACTCTTGTTGTGCCAAAACTTCTCCGCACGGCGAGACGATGGTAAGGCCACTTGCAAACGATGCGCATCGGCTGCGAGGACAAGCTTCGCTTGCGCTCGAGCTACTTCCTGCTTCTTATTACGTCGGGTTTCATCCTCACTGCGCTGCTCTGCCCGCTTGCGATCTTGTTCAGCCCCCCTCTCCCGAGAAGATGCCGCACTCCACGCCTTCCCCTTCTTTTTTCGCCCAGTGGCCCGGGACGTGCGCTGCGTGCTTTGTTCGGAATGTCCATCAGAGCGTCTTCCCTCGCCGTCTCGTGAACTTCCTGCCTCGTTCTGGAGCGCCTGCTTACCTCGCGGCTCTTCCTCGTCCCCGAACTCGTGGTGCCCGAGGGCGAGAATCTCGTCATGAGCCCATTCTTCATCATCGTCGGGTAAGCCGAGCCCCCTTCGCCGCTGGCGCTCAGCCTCTCTCTTCTTTACAAGCTCCTGAGATTGCTTGAAGTTGTTGCGCGCCTCTCCAAGCATCAACGCTGGAAGCTTCACCCAACGACCGAATTGCAGCGCCGATGCCAGCGCTTTCTCATCACTTCCGCTGGTTACAATTTCTAGTTGCTCCTCTGCCGTGCGCCGCAAGATCTCCATGAGAGCGGGCACGTCTTCTGGTGGCGTGGAGCCTGGACGCTGGACCTGCTCGATGATTGCACTGATGATGATCTTCTTAACTTCCTTCCTGCCCTTGATGATCAAAGTATGTAGCATCTTACCAGCAGCCTCAGCGAGTCTTTTGTTATCCTTGGCCAGCTTCTTGCGGTCGAGCATGTCCTGTTGCATCGCATTTTTCAGCGACTCGTTTAATTTGCCCTTCCGCTCCGCACGCCGTCGCTCCTTCTCCTCCGCTGACCTGTGCTTCTTGGCACCCTCTTTCTTGGCGGTGCCCTTGTCCGAGTCGTTGCTCGAGTCCCGCGACGAGCCCTGCGACGAAGCGTTGTCGGCCTCGTCTTGCATTCTCGTCATCAGCTGCACTAGCTGCGGAATGACGCCTCCTTGCTGCGTGATGTGAACCAGATTTTCCGGACTGGACGTGGCAATGTTCCGGAGTGCAAGTACCGCCTTGGACTTGATCGTGACGGGGACGATCGTCGGCCGCTCAACATCACTGCTCACGACCAGGCCAGAAGCCGGATCGTACATGTTGGGCTTTGCAGTATCAGTTTCGCTGTTGATGTACGCGGCGAGCAGCGTGACTGCCCCGTGCTTGCGGAACAGATCGCACGCAAATTTGTTTTCTGATGTGAGCACAGCAATCGCCTCGATCGCCTCAAGTCCGCCAGACTTGAGAAGAGCGACCATGGTTTCGCCGATGCCCGCGGCCTCTGCAATCATGACCTTAGCTCGATGCGAGCGCTCTGCAAGCACGACAATTGAGCCCGCGGCGCGAAGCCGGATCTCTCGAATCGACGAGCTCATCAATACATTGAGGATCTGCACAGTCTCGTATGTGCCTTGGTCGATCCAACGCGGCGATTGATCATCCTGGAGTGTGGAAGACTTCGGACCGTCGTCATTACCTAAGAGGTTTTCCGTCAGGCGCTCATCGTCGCCCTTCTTCGGCAGCTTGGCCGTCAGTGGCAACCCTTTCTTCAACTCCTTCTCGCTTAATTTAATACGTTCTTCGAGTGCATTCTGCTCTTCCTTGATCGCCTGCAACTGTAACCGCAGCTTTCCCTCATATTCGAATTCCCGGATCTTTGCCTCGGCTTCTCCTATTTGCTTGTAGATCTCTTCAACATTAGCACGACGGAGGGCATCAGCTTGGTTGAGCTCTCTGTGCTCCTTATGGAGTTCCTCAATGCGCCTTCGTTGCTGCACCATTTGAGCGCACACCATGTCTTCCATCTCGGCCTCGCGCGCGAGTTTCTCAAAGGAGTCGCACAGCGTTTCGAGCGCCGCCCGGAGCTGTATTTGCCTTCGCTCAGCAGGTGTCGGATCGGGCGCCGGGGGCGGCTTTGGTTTGCCAAGCTTCATCGGCGCGCTATCCGAAACATTCCATGGTGAGCTGGAATCTACCTCATCACGAGGTGGTCGCTGATCTTTTTCAGTGCCCCCCGCCTTCCAGACTTTCATAGCCGCTCCGCCTTACGACGCACAGACGCGCACTGGCGTCTCACCGCCTACCTGGGTGCCCTACGACGGCCGGACGCGCGCAAGTAGGTACAGAAGTACGGACTGCAGGGCGAATCCACGGAGGGTAGTTCTCCAAAGTTCCAAACTTGCCCCAAAAGGCAAACCGATGTGTGCGACCCGCGTTGCTATAGACACATCGGCCGCGCGTGCACGAACCTCGCATGTATTACTGCTAACCTCTGTGTGCTCGAACTATGTTTTCACACTCGTCTCCTACCCAGTCCACGTCGCCCCGCGACCGTCCACTCTCCCAGGTCACACAGCAACGCAGACACCCCTTATGGTCAAACGCAAGGTTCCCGACTCGGAGCTGACCCCGGAAGAGCTCCGGCGGCGTGAGGCGCAGCGTGCGCAGCAGCAGGCGGCGGTTGCGGCGCGGGAGCGCGGCGAGGTCTTTGAGTCCACCCGGCGCACAACGTTCCCGAAGCGCAAGCCACTCGAGGCGCGCAAGGAGGCGGAACGCATCTTGATTCGCAAGAGCGAGAATGCGGCGCGCCGGCGTACCGTGCAGAAGGCCATCAAGGCGGACCGCGCAAAAGCACCCGACGTGGTGGTGGTGCCCATCTATTGGAAGGGCGAGGCAAAGCAGATGGCACGCGTGCTCTTGGCATGTTCGGACGTGGAGAAGGCGCTCGAGACAAGCAAGTGGAAGGTGATGCTCGATTCGGGCCACAAGTACACGCCCGGCCAGAAGTTTGCGCACTGGGAGCACAAGGGGGTGAAGCTGCGCGTCGAGATTGGACCTCGGGAGGCGGAGCGCGGCGAATGCACGGTGGCGCGCACGTTTGCACCGGGCGAGCCGGCGCTTCGGAAGCAGCGCGTTTCCGTTGACTCGCTGCTGGATGTGCTTGCCGAACTGCATGCGATGAAAAACCCTGGCGATGAGGGCGGCGGCGGCGGCAGCGCGGTGGCGGATGCCGAAGAGGAGGCGAATGCCGAGCCCGGCCGTGCTGGCCGCTTGCGTGTGGCCCGCGAGCGCGCGGCGCAGGAGGGCTCACGTGCGTGGTCGGCGCCTGGGGGCGGCGGCGGCGGCGGCGACGATCTGGACGACGATTTCCTCGCCACTGGCGCGGGACGCGAGGACGGCGACGAGGACAAGCATGAGGACCAGGCGAAGGCGCCCTCGGCGAAGAAGAGCAAGACGGCAGGTAGCACTAGCGCGAGCTCTGCGCCGAAGCGCAAGGTTGTCAAGTTTTAGCCGCCTCGAAAGAGAAGCACTCACAATTAGAAGTCTTTACACATCCTGAGGGTTACCTGAGGGTGGCGGCCCTGGCTTTTTGTGGAGCGTTTCCAGTCGTTACGAAGCGCATCAAAAGATAAATCAAATAAGCGCGACCGAACCCCGTGGAGCCGGACCCGGAGTGCCAGGACCATAGTTTGCATGTGTTCCACCGTATTCCACCGGGATTCTTACCGTACCGTACGTGGACGGTACCGATTCAAAAACACCGTGAGTCCGAGACACCGCGGGCCACCGCGGCGCACCGGCCACCGGGGGGAGCTAAGGGGGAGCTTCGTCCCAAGGGCTTCGTCCGCACCCCTGTGCGCTGTGGGCGGCAGGGCCCAAGACGAGGAGCCAGAATTCGACGATCGCGGGCCATGCTGAGTTGCTGACCTATAAAGCCAGGTGGCGAGGCCTCGCGGCACACGAGGAGCGGCTTGCGATGTCCCACCATAGGACAAATAGCCGCAGTGCTCCAACCACTAGCGTTTAGCGTAAATTCTTACCAGCCCTGCTTACCGCAGTTTAGAACGTATTGGCCGCGGATTCCATCACGGATTCCACGGTAATTCCACGGCTGCTCGTCGCGCGGTCGTGCTGGTGCGTTGGTGCGTTCATGGTGGGTTGGGATGGTCGAGAGGTTCGCCCGGGTGTCCCGTGTGTGACTCGGCTCCCAAGGATCGGCTCCCCCGGTGTCATGCGGTGTCTTTTACTCTCTTTACCCGGGGCCCCGGGGGTTCTACCCGGTCCTACATGAATGCTGCAGTATACAAGTACCGGTAGCCGACCGACTTGTCGAGCAGGCGCGGGGAGGCGCTCTGGGAGCGGGTGGAGGCAGGGTCGGGTTCGCTGGGGGCGGCCTCTTCTGAGTCGGCCGCGGTTTCGGTCCCCTTGTTTCGGTCGTCGCGCTGACGTGCGGGTACATGTAGAAGTGTGAGTTGGTGGGTTATTGGATGGTTGAGTGAGGTTCGTCGGTGTGATCCGTATGCCCTTGTGCGCCCGCGTGTCCCGCGTGTGTCCCGTGTGTCCCGTGTGTGTCCCGCGTTAGTCCCGCGTTTGTCCCGTGTGTGTCCCGCCCCCCCTACCGCCCCCCCTCCGGTGTCTTTTCACCGTCGTCACCGTAGAGAAGCGATTGCGACCTGTCGAGTAAACACCTCTCTTTCCCCACAGCACGCTGTTTGACGCTCGGGCAATGCCGCTTCGCTTGTCACTTGTGAATGAGAGGAGAGGTGTTCACTCGGCAGGATTGCGACCCTGCATTGCATAGCGACCCCACCATCGCACTATCTGTGCCGCGACCCGAGACCAGCCTCCAAACTCGCGATGTCCAACAGCCGCGAGTACCTCAAGGAGTTCGATGTACAGGCCAAGATCGCGCAGGCCGTCACCGCCGCCATCAATTCTCGGCCCGACGACCCGATCCTTTTCATCGGCAACTACCTGATCGACCTGTCCAAGAAGCGCGCTGAGGAGACGATGATGGCAGAGATCGCGCGCATGAAAGGCCCGGAAGGCTTCGACGTGATCATCGTGTGCTGCTCCAACCTCGCCGCCGAGAACTACTGGCAGCAGCGCCTCGAGGCCACCATCGAGCAGGTGACCGGCGCTGCCGGCACGGTGCTCTGCGTGCATGAGGACTGGAATGGCGGCGCAGGCAACGGCCTGGGCACGCTGTACGCGTTCCAGAAGGCGGCGGTCAAGGCAGCCGAGCTCAAGGGCATGGATCTCTCCAAAGCCATGGCGGACGGTGCCTCGGTCGCGCTCTACCACACGGCGGGCAAGGGCACGCGCATGGCGCCTCTGCCGGGCGCTGAGAACAATAACAAGCCCGGCGTGAAGCTGCCGGCGCTGCTCAATGTGGGTGGCGAGGACGTGCCGATCACCGTGCTCGAGTGTGTCATGCGTCAGACCTCGAGCTACGCGGCCGTGCGCAAGGGGCGCTGCTCTGTCTTCTGGGGTGATCAAATCTTCGTACCATCGGCTGGCATCCAGCCGTCCTCGAAGCCGGCCGACATCCTTGCGGCGCTGCGCCCGATGCCGACCAAGGAGCAGTGGGAGGCGGAGGAGCTGCACCAGTACGGGCTCATCGCCGTCGATGCACGCGGCGCGGCGACGCAGCTAGAGAAGGTGACTTATGAGATGGCGATGGCGTACTTACCCCCCAACGTGGAGCGGGTGGGTACCTCTCTTGGCTCCTTCTCAGTCGACGCGCCATTCATGGCAGCGCTACTCGTCGAGTTCGCGCCCGAACTGGCGGCCAAGACGGCGACCCTCGACTCAGACCCTCATTTCTGGATGCCCCTCACTCTCAAAGAGGCCGATTACGTAGCCGTGATGGCGAAGAAGAAAACGGCCGAGGCCGAGGCGCGCGCACACTACGCGCGAATGGCCGCCTTTCGGGCGCGCTTCGACCCAACTGGCGGCGTACTGCTCGCGTGCGTCGACGTGGGCAAGGACACGTACTGGTGGGACTACGGCCGCCTGGGCCTCTACCTCGAGAACAATGCCCTGCTCACGCTACCGAGTGCAAAAGCCGAAGCGCTGCGAACGTTTCTGGGCATCACAGCCCGGCAGCATGCAAACGTGCTGAGCGGCGCGACACAGGCAGACGAGTCAGCGGTGCTTCTCAAGTGCGCGCTCGGCGGCGGCACCGTTGGCAAGGGGTGTGTGCTGGTCAACGTGAGCGCGCCCTACGTCGAGCTCGAGGACTGTATTCTGGTGAACGTGACCTCGCTCGTGCCCATAAGAGGCAAGGCCGGCCTGCTGTACAATGTGGTGCACCAGGCGAGCGATGGTGTGCTGGACGCGTCGGACACCGTGCGTGCGGACGTCTTCACACCTCTCGACGCGCCTCTCGAGATGCGCTCCAAACCGTCCATCGACGGAGGCCAGGTATGGAAAGAGATCGTGCAGGGCAACCTGCTGTCATTCGAGGACGTGTACAAGAAGAATCTCGTACTCGACGTGGGCGAATGCACGGCGCTTGCGACGGCGGCGCACACCGCGGCGCGTGCCAAGCTGGCCTTCTAACACAACACTCGCTATTGATGAGCCGTGACTATGGAATGCGCGGCGTGCCCGGTCACGGACGTGGAAAGCGACCGTGCGCGGGTCAATGCGCGAGCGCGCGATGGGTCACTGTGTCGAGTCTCCCCGTTTGGTTCCTTTGAGGGCGGGGGTTGTGGTTGTTTACGTTTTCATCTGAGAAAACAATTATGTTGAACAGGCTGAGTGTTCGGTTATGTCTTATTAATTTGATCGCATTTCGGTGGCGAGCTGTGATTCACACATGGATTCTCGTTTCTCCACAACGGTGAATCCATGGCGTCGGCCTCCGGATTCACGCTGAAAACCGAGCTTGGTGACATCACGCTCAGGTTCCGAAAAGACTCAGCGCCAGAGACGACCGTGTACATCGAGAAGCTCATCAAACATAAGCTCTACGATGGAGCCAGCTTCTATCGATCCGATTTCGTCATCCAGTGTGGGACGCATGGTCTCAACCGTGCCAATCCAGAGGGTGACCTGAAGGTCAACGAGACCCACCAGCACAAGATAGTCTCCAACACACGCGGCACGGCAGCCATTGCGCACTGGGATGTGCCCGACTGCGG
The DNA here is from genome assembly GCA_001275005.1 of Chrysochromulina tobinii. Taxonomy (NCBI): domain Eukaryota; phylum Haptophyta; order Prymnesiales; family Chrysochromulinaceae; genus Chrysochromulina; species Chrysochromulina tobinii. The sequence continues at coordinate 5,530 of JWZX01003221.1, read as the reverse complement.
CAACTCCGAGTTCTTTATCAACCTCAGCGCCAATGCCCACCTCGACTCTGCGTATGGAGGATATTGTGTATTCGCTGAAGTCGACACCGTGTCTTTCAAGATCGTTGATGCCATTGCAGATGCTATCGCTAATCAGCAGAAGAAGATGGTGAGAATCACGAGTGTCATGCTGGTTTGAGTACATTTTTAATTGCGCTGGCGGTGGCGTGCTGTCGAATCCAGTGTTGCTCTGCTCCCTTCCAAGCCATGACAGGCGCGTTGATATTACCACCATCGTGTATCTGCTTGTACGAGGTGCGAAGGTTGTGTGCGCCGGTGCGGGCGCGCGGGCGAGACTGCGTTTCCCGCGCGCCCCATCCCTGACATCCCTCATACCCGCTGTCAAGCCGGTTGCGCTGGCGGTCGCGCGCGCTCCCGGCCGCCGGCGGCAGCGCCGAGACCCAGGGACCTTCGCTACGGGCTGTGAAAGATCATCGGTTGGCCCTCAGGCTATTTTTAGCTTCGATATCGAAATGAAGCGACGAGCATGAACTGACTGAAGGGGCGCTTGCGTGAGACCTTGTCGGCTTTTTCTTTCGGAGCGTGCAATGTGCATGAGTATCTTCGGCACGAAGAACTCGCGATCGAAATTGACCATATCAAGGAATGCCATACAAGAACTTGACTCCTCGAAGCACTCAAAGGGCGAGCCACCGAGTGAGCATCCTCTTACAGCCCAGGACGCCGCAAACGCCGCCCAGGGCCTAGCGCACGTGCGTGGCGCCGACGCGCAGCTCGTCACTGAAGTCGCAGGGTCCAGCTACGCACGGTTGCCTCGCAAGGTCAACTTCGACGAGCTCCAGAAGCCGATGAAATACCTCGGTTCGGGGGAGTTCTGCGAGGCCCTCCTCTCAAAGCTCGACGGCAAGAACGTCGTCGTCAAGATGCTGAAGCTGGAGCAGCAAAACAACCCGACGGCGGTCAAGGACCTGCTGTCGGAGGGTGCGCTCATGCTGACGATGCGGCACAAAAATATACTCGCCGGCATCGCGCACGGCCTGGACGACCATGGCCTCCCATTCGTCGTGATCGAGCAGCTCGAATCTGTGCTCTCGGCCGAGCTGCCAAAGTCGGCCGACTCTGTGCCCTTTTGGACTCGGAGCGCGCAGGTGAAGAAGTGGCCGATGACGCGCGCTCTGCGCGTCGGCATGGAACTCGCCGAGGCCCTCCACTACTGCCACGCCGAGTGTCGCCTCAACGCCTTCCCCGGCTGCCGCATCCTCCATCGCGACCTGAAGCCCAACAACATTGGCTTCCTGCCTGACGGGCGGCTCGCCCTCTTCGACTTTGGGCTCGCCAAGCTGTGGCGCGTGAAAGAGGACGACCTTGACGGCAACGAGACGCGCCAACTCACCGGCAACACCGGCTCGCTCCGCTACATGGCCCCCGAGGTCGCCTTGTCGAAACCGTACTCGCATAAGGCTGAGGTCTTTGCCCTCGGCACTCTCCTGTGGCAGATGGCCTCGCACGAAAACCCGTTTGCCGACTGTGATGTGAGCGGCTTCTATCGGCGAGTGTGCACCCTGCACGAACGGCCGAAAATCCCAAAGGGTTTCCCGCCAGAGCTCGCCGAGTTGCTCACCCGCTGCTGGAAAACCGACCAAGCTGAGCGCCCCGAGATGGCCGAGATTATCGTCATCCTGCGTAACCTGCTCGCGCAGCTGGAGTCGTCCGCTGCCAAGTAATGGACTCTCTGTACCCTCCTACGCACGCACCATTTATTGCTCCGTCGGATGCGGCGGATGGCATAGCCGCCCCGCGCCCGCCCGAAGAAAGCTCTGTGACGGTACCGATTGCGCCTCTCTTAAAGCAGGCTCACACTCGACTGCGATCACCTCGCTCTTTTGGGAAGATTTCCCGCCGAACGCGCTCTTCCGCAAGGAGCTCAAGGCCCACCCCGGCGACGCGCCCGTGTACCCCAGCGGCAGCGCACTCATCGTCAAGCGGGGACGCGTGGCGGATCGCCACCGCCAACCCGGTCGGAATCAGCCGCCGCCTCGGAAGGACCCTTGAACCGGCATGTAGGGCGCGAGTTGGTGGGCCGTCTGTCCCGTCATAATCTACATAGCTACATAGTAGACACTCAGTGTGGCATACGCTGACTTTATAATGACACAGTATCGTTCGGAGATTATCGTGATATTATCAAAAGTTAAACGTCAAATTAAGACAAAACCGAAAACGCCGGCGCATCACAACGTTTTTCATGGGCCGCGCGCAGAGACCCAGAGCGGAGTTTCGCGGAGCGTGCCCCCTGCCAGCCGGGAGTGATCGTTAAGCTCTCGTCATGCTCGCCATTTTTATCCATCCTGAACCTTACCTGAACCTGTGAGATCGCTGATCCTCCGGACCTCGGCGGCCACCACGCCACGTCCTCGCTCCTAGGACCGGGCGCGCGGCGATCACCTTACCCTGGGCAGCCAGCAAGCCGGGCAGGAAACATAAGCCCGCTGCGTCGCCCCAATTGGGATGCATCGCCCAGGAAGGGGAATTACATCTTCCGAAGCCCGCGTGCTCGCGGGCCCGCTTGGGCCCGCTCGCGGGCTTCTAGGGAGGTTCTACCTCAGAGGTTATTTATGGAGTATACACACACACACTATAGCATGAAGCCAACCGAAGGTGCTGTCATGCTGTGAAACCATAGTCTGTGAAACATTGCGTACGTGTTGTGATCTGGTTGTGATACGTGTTGTGAGTTAATGAGTTGTGTGAACGCTAAGTCGTTAACACGACAGACGCGACAACCTTACAACCGGTGCTACGGCACTGTTACTGCCCGCTCAGAATACACACACCTTACATTTCCGCGCGCGCGCGCGCGCGCCGTCCTGTATTCATGTGAAACACGAGAAAAACGCTTGCAGTCCCTCCTCCGCGATTTCGGCACTCTCGGCCCGCCGCTCCCTCACAGCCGAGGCTCCTCTTACATGCTCCTTGAGATCCCCGACCTCGAGCATGCGAACAAGTTCATCAGCGGTTCGATGGACCGCTTCACCCAGTGCTTCGTCAGCTTCGAGCTCCTCAAGACGACTTCCGCATCGGTCGCCGACTTCTCCATGCCAGTGGCTGTGGCGATCGCAAGCACGACGGCGAGCGCGCCGGCGCAGCTGATGAGCGGCGCGGCGTTTCTCGTGGGCGTCGCGTTGTTCGTGTTTGGATACAAGCTGCTGCGGCCAGTCAACTTCTTCGCAGGCACGTACCTCGGCGGCACTTTCGCGTTGCTCATGCTCAACATCTTTGCTCCTGCTCTTGCGAGCTGTCCGATCATCGTCCTGGCGACGAGCGCGAGCGGCCTGCTGCTCGGCGTGCTCTGCGCGCTTAAGCGCACGTCCGTACTCGTCGTGCTCGGCCTCGTGGTCGGCGAGATTATCGGCGACCTCTTCTACAAGACGATGCTCGCGCGCCTGGCCCCGGAGTATGTCGCCTTCGGCTGCATCGGCTTCTTTTCGGTGCTCACAGGCGTGCTCGCGGGCAACGCGGGCGACTTCGCGTGGAGGGTCGGCTGCTCCTTTTTCGGCGCCTATCTCGTCGTCGCCAACTTCCTCCGGCTCGCCGTCGTGCCGTACGCGCCCGACAGTGTCAAGTTCGAGGGATTCCTAGCGTTCCGGCCCGACGTGACGCAGACCATCGCGCGTGCGAGCCAGTACAAGGACACGATCCTCGGCTCGCCGTACGTGTACGGCCCCGTCGTTGTGCTGCTGCTACTCACCGTGGCTGGCGCGGAGCTTCAGTCGCGCCTGTCCAAGGCCGAGCTTCGTGCCAAGGGTGAACCGGTGCTGTGACGAGGTGAGGCGCGTGCACGAAGAACCAAACACAGCGAACCGAAGTGGTGAACAGCGGAAGCGTGCAAGTGAGGCGCTTAGGGGTGGTTGCTGTGCGTGTGGGTGGACCATAGTAGGTGGACCACGTTCACGTTGCATGCGAAGTGCGAACGTCTTTTATCTCTGCGTTTTCGACACGAATTTCGGTCCGAGCCGCCCCGCGAGACACCGTGTTTTTGTGCCCAGCACCCGCCCCGAGCCACAGTTGCAGCCAACGAATTTGCAGCATGGAGTACGGGAGGAGGCGTGGAGGACTGGAGGACGTGGTGGTGCGGAGGAAGCAGGTGAGGAGGAGGATTTCGAGCTGCAGGTGCAGCTCCAACTGGCTCTACGTGCCGCAGAGGAAGCTGCAATTGCAGAAGAAGATGCTGTTCTGGCAGCTGAGGAGGCGGAGCTGTCAGCAGAGGAAGCTAAATATGCTGCAGAGCAGGCGCGGCTCAACGCGATCGCTGCACGGCAGCGACTGCGCCAGCATTCGCGTGTAGAGCAAGTACAGCACGCTACGCCAGGTCGCAGGCGATATTGGTCAGACCTAGTTGCCGATCCCGAAGTTCCGTCAACAGTGGAGATACCACCTCGAGGCTTACCACCGCCTGCGCTTCTGCCGCCACCCACCGGTGAGCACGCCCTCCTGCCCGTGCTACTCCAAAGGCGCGGCTTGCCAGCACCCACCTGGAAGCGCCTGCGAGAGGCGCAACGAATATCAGTGCAGTGGGAGATGGCTCTCTCATCTGACAGATGCGAGCTGCTCCCCAGTGCGCCGGCTGCGGCCCTAGCTGCTGAGGCTGCGGAGGTTGCTGAGGCTGTCACTGAGGCTGCGGCGGCTGCGACGACAGCCACAGCAGAGGACGACGTGCTCGATCGGGAGCTGGCAGCGCTAGAGGCTGAGGAGGCGGAGCTCGATCGTCTGGAGGCGCTCGAAGCGGCGCTCGTAGTAACGCTCGAAACCGCCAAGACTAAGCACTGGCTCTTGCAGCATGTGCCTCCTCCGAACGTGATTACGAACGTGACGCCGATTCAGCTCGTGTTGCCGCCTCGGCCTCACGCCATGACACAACTGGAGCAGCCGCATCTGCAGCCGCATCTGCAGCCACTGCAGCCTGGAGCGTCATACATGTACGTGCCCGCGAACCCGCTCCTGCAGGCCCAGGAGCCCCTGCCGCCCCTGCCGCCTCACCCTCAGGTCGTCGTCGGGCGGCCGATTCTCGGCACGGCCATGGTGCCGCCGGGCACGGCGGCCTCGAAGAAGTGGTTCCGCATGCGTGCCTGGTTCGGTGGTGGGGATGCTACGCGGAACGTGGTCAACGTCTGAATCTGCGCACCTCGCGCGTTACTCGCGCGTCGCGTCGGGTCCGTACCCGGTACAGTCGACGGTTCAGTAGCCACAGTAGGTCTGATGCCGGCGCCGCGTTCTAGGCGAAGCGCCGGCTCCGCCCGGTACTGGCAACTGGGTACGCCCGTACACGGTTGGGTAAAACCACAAAAACGAGCGAAGAGACTGTGCACATTTTCATGCCGGCTCCCGGCTGTCAACCGGCTGTCGGTCGTAACCGCGCCGCTGGTCCGCGGTGTCCTGTGCTTGTATCGATAGTGCCGATGCACCGTCGCGGGTAGTCTGTAACGGTATTGACGATTTTTGGGGATTGCTCAGATGGTGCCGTATTGGTATG